>JAHRHZ010000078.1:17487166-17540025 GCA_024137785.1 Ginglymostoma cirratum | reverse complement strand
ACCCTTCATCAGAAACCTGATTTCTGATGAAGGGTTTAGGCCCGAAACGTCGAGTTTTCCTGCTCCTATGATGCTGCTTGACCTGCTGTGTTCATCCAGCCCCATGCTTGTGATCTCGGATTCTCCAGCATCTGCAGTACCTTTTATCTCTCACACTCTAGAAGCATATGTTGAGTTGATTTAAATGTTTAGGACATGGGAGAATTGTATGCTTGATCCCCAGATGCGAAAACTTTGATGGCTGGGACAGAAGTCTTGCAAGTAGGGGAAATCTCTCCTGATTGGAATTCCAATTGGAGATAAGAAATCTAAACCAGAAACTGTTTGGAATGGAACAATACTAGAGTAATAGCTGCAGTATAAATGAACTGTTGAAATTGAATTGATAATACAGATTAGCATTAGAATCTTTTCAAAAATATAGGATTGCATAAATAGAGAATTATAGAAAGACACAGTCACATAATTGTTATAGCACAGAAAGAAGCCACTTAGTCTGTCATTTCTGCAAATGAGCAATGCATCTGAGGCCCTTCCCATGCCTTCTCCCCGTAACTCTGCACATTCTTTGTTTTTTTAAGATCATAATCCAATTCCTTCATGAATGCCTTAATCAAAACTACCCCCAAAAAAGGCTCAGACACCCTCCAAACTTTAATGCCTTGCTGCCTGAAAAAGTTTATTAATTTCATTTCCCACTTTTCTCTAAAATCTTTGGAGACAATTCTGATCAAGTTGTAGTAATCCTTTGAGTTTTCTTTTTTTGGAGGGGGAATATTTAAGCAGTAACTGGCCATAACATCATTAAGAAGAACTGGAAACTAGATTGGGAAGTCAAATGCTCTTTTAATGTAGAAACATCATTGGCCACCATCATCAATGGCCTGGGAAAATGGAGCACTGCATCTGCTCTTGAGTTAAACATTTCGGGAAGGCTCAGCGCTCAGTGTTTTCTGAGCCATTTAATCAGAATTGGGACACAATTGCCCTCAGTCCTCCAGGGATATGGAAGGGGATAAAACAGCCAGGTTTCTGAAAGCTGATGATTATCCTGTGATTTCAACAGGATTACTTGTATGTGCATACATCAGATTAGAGCAGGGTCAGGTGGAATCATGTTATAATATGTGGTAAATCATGTTTACTTTCTGGACCCATGCATTAAGACCATTGTAAAACAATGATGTAACTATATTTGGCTCCTTAAGAACAAAGGATAGCCTGTAGATGTCAGATGGGAACCAATAACAAGGATCTCTACAGCCCAAGGGGCAACAGACTTAAGACAATCAATTGATAATGGTACTGCCATCAAAGAGTAGGAAATGGCCTGGTAGTATTATTGCCACACTATTAACCTAGAGACCCAGGTAATGTTCTGGGAATCTGGAGACAAGACCTGAAACCATTGCTGATTGTCAGGGAAATATCCATCAGGTTCACTAATATCCTTTCGGGAAGGAAGCTGCTGTCTGGCCTACATGTGACTCCAGACAAACAGCAATGTCATTGACACTTAACTGCCCTCTGGGCAATTAGGGATCAATAATAAATGCTGGTCCAACCAGTGATGCCCATATCTATGAATTAAACAAATGAAAAAAAAAGTTTTATCAAGAAATAATGTACAAAGCATTTTATAAATGTGACAGTAAAATTAAATATATGCTCAGGATACTTACTGAATTTGTTTAAATTAAAAATCCAGACCTAATGTCATAATTCTACCTTTTAGAAGTGATAAAGTGAATAGCTTTTATTTATTAATGAAAAATAGGTCCCAGAGATGAGAGTGTCCAGGATGCTCAAATATTACAATAATCTCAATCTTGAATACATTCAATAACTGAACATACTCAGTTCTTGTGCGTGGCGAATTCCAAGGTATCACCAACATTAGAGTGAAAACAATTTTCCTCATCTTATTCCTAAATAGCAAGCCCCTTATTCTGAGACTGACTCCCAGTACCCCCACCACCACCACCACCACTTTCCCTGTGCCAGGCAGCAGAAACATGTTCCCAGCATCTACCTTGACAAGCCTTTTAAAAAAAGTTCCAATTAGATCAGCTCTCATTTCTAAACCCTCGGGAATGTAAGACCCAGTCTACTCAATCTCTTCCTATGAGTAATCCCCTCTTCTCAGCAATTGGTCTCCTGAACCTTTGTGGCACTCTCTTTAAGGCAAGTATATCCTTCCTTTGGTAAGAAGACCAAAACAATATATAATACTCCAGGTACAGTCTTACCAAGGCTCTATATGTTTGGAGCAGGAATTATTTACACTTATATTTCAGTCTGTTGTAACTACATGATACTGACCTGTTTTCCTAATTGCTTGCTGTAGCTGCGTGTTAACTGCCTGTCTTACATGCACAAGGACAACCAGATCATTCTGAATGCTAATTTTTCTCAGACTGTACTATTTGGAGTATTTTTATTCTACATTGCATACCAAAAAGGAAAACCTAACATGTTTACATTTTTTTCTACCTGTCACTTTCTTGCCCATTCTCCTACCCTGCTTACATCCTTTTATAGTCTCTTTGTACCCTCTTCACAGCTTACTTTCCCATCTTTCTTGATATTATAAGAAAATTTGGAAACATCACACTCAGTCCTCTTATCTAAGTCATTGATATTGATTGTAAATATCTGAGACTCAAACATTGATCTATGTAGTACTGCACTACTTAGAAGTTGCCAATGTGAAAATGACTCATTTATTCCTACTCTTTGCTTCCTATCCGTTAATCAATCCTCAATCCATTTGTTGAGATGAAACATGAAACTGAACCCCATCGTCCTGTTTGGATAGATGTAAAATATCCCATGACGTTATTTTTAAGAACAGAGGAGTTATCCCTAACATCCATGCCAATATTTATCCCCCAATCAAAATCCCACAAATTGTCTTCCCATACTCACATTGTTGCTTAAGAAAGTTTTCTGAATGAAAAGTAGCATTTATGCTTCCTATATTTCAATAGTAATTACACTTCAGAAAGTACTTTAATGACAGTGAAGCACTTTGAGTTGGCTGGTGGTCATGAAAAGTGTTATATAAATCAAGTCCATCTTTTCTTTTATAACAACCCCATCTTCTCGTATGGTACCCTATTGAATGTTTTTGGAGATCTAAATACACTAGATCAATTGATTTCTTCTTAACAGCCCTAATAGTTAAACCTTAAAACTAGCAGAATTGTCAAGCACATTCTCCCTTTTGTAAATATATTGACTGTCCAATTATTTAATGATTATTTAGGTGTTCTACACCAAATTATGTAATAATAGGAATGTGGTAACAGTGCATATGTCCCTCCTGGATTATTTTAAAATATTAAATAGGTTCAAAGGTTGGTCACAAACTTTAATTCCAGTACAAAGCATTTAGTCATCTAGATAGGTTCTACCAGAAATGGGTTGAGAGGAAATTTGCAGATTTATTTTCCCACATATCAGGAGGTTTCATGGCTCCAAGTAGGGTAAAAGAAGTGTGTATCTTATGCATCCATATGAGCAAGCTGAATGCCCACCCTTACACTTTTTAGCATCTAAACTTACCAAAATTCTACTTGTGAAAAGACAAAGGAAACTAACAAAATTTCACAATAGAATACAAACAATAAATTGTGTTGATATCTAAAAAAAACTCAAAGAAGTTAAACCCAGGTGTAAGGGGGAAAAATGCTCAACAGCAAAGAAGAATCTTTCCCTGCAATTATGTTTTGCCAACCTCAAGCACAGATGATGCTTTCTGAGCAAACCTATATTTACAATACTCCTGACTTTATAGACTTTAATTAAACTGTTGCTTAACCAAGCGATCTCCAGCAAGCAATTCCAATTGTAAAATAGAGGTTATTAAATTTCAATGCAGAGGGTTTAAGGATTCAGCAAGTTATTTATATGCATTGCATTGGAAATTCCCAAATTTGGCTAAAAATCGAAACAAATCCAAAGAATCTGATGCATAAAAGCTATTAATTCATGGAACAAAATAGTAAAAGTATGTTACTTATCCAATTACACCGATTTATCTGTATTGGTACACATCATGGCAAAGTTGTTCATGGCATAACGTGATTTTAGAAATCACCCGAGATTGTTGAAAACTCAGTAGATGTCTTAGGAGACATTAACTATTAAAATGTGAGTTTCTATTTCTGTAGGCATTTGTCAAACTCCACCATTCATGAGAATTGTAAGTTTTTAATTATTATTCGTAAAGGTTAGGTTGAATTACATGTAGTCACTGAAAGCTAAAATTAGTAAAGTATTGCACCATAGGAATTGTAAGAATGTCTTAAATGTCAAAGAGACATTTTGAGTATCTAAAAGAAAGGGAATGTGTTAGAGAGGCCAAATAATAACTGGAGGACAGAAAGGAGCAGTTCTGCCATCCAGTTGAATTCAACAAATTGTAGGATTAATATTTAACATTAAAGCGTGTAGAATAACCTTTGTAACTAAATGCTTCAACCATTTTCATTTGACCTTTGAAAAGATACTAAGCGTAATAGACTTAGTGAACTCTCATTAAAGCAGTAAGTTGCTTTGGCCTTTTGTCATTTTTGACCTTAAAAGCACAGCTCAAAAGGCAGTGTGACAGTAAGGCTGGTGTTAAAGAAGCAATGCTCCCTTGCAGGAAATATTCTCAACAGAATAACCAATATTCCGTGATGATTACACACTACAATATTTAACTACCTTGCAGGAGATATTGGACAACTTTTCAATCAGCTGGTGAGAAGTTGTGGGACTGTCACAGTAACCATCAGAAATTTGTAACAGCAAGCCCCACATTCATGTCTCACTGATCTGCAAATTTGCAGTCTGTTGTATTTTGTGTAATGATATGTATACTCACATTCCTGGAAATGAATGCCAGAAAGTTAATTAAATATGATCCATAAAATTATCCAGCTAGTAATTTTAATCGGTTTAGGAACAGAGGCCACTCCCAAATTCCTGATGTGCATTCCCCATGTATAAAGTTCAGTGCTGAGAAATCTTGAACACGTAAATGCATCCATTTTGTATATCAGCATCATGGAGCTCCAAGATCAGATGCAAAACAGTTTAAATGATAAAACATTTTAAGTCACAATAGTGAACAATTTTGTAGGTTTTACACTTGTTTCCTTCTCTGAAAAAGTACTTGTGCCTCAAACATTGTGTGCCTTTATATTTTACAGTGCTTACAGCACCTTTCAATATTCTAAGCTTTCCGAACCGTCTATCCAGTATTTTCAGAATGACTTATTTAATAACTGATTTGCAATATTACGTGTCAAATATAACGTTTTGTGGTTGAATCTGTTGAAGATGACAGAGTTTTGAAGAATGAAATCTCATTAAATGTGTGAAATACCTAAAAGGTTAGACAAAATAAATGAAGATAAGGTGTTTCTCTTGGTTGGGGAGTCAAGAACTGGGGGAAACAACTTCAAAATAAGGGAAAGCCATTTAGGCCTGAAATAAGGTAATATTTTCAATTCTTTCTACCTCATCGGCCCTTAGAAACTCAGTCATTGTCTGTGTTTAAAATAGAAATTGACAGATTTTTCAATACAAATGACATACAGGGAGACAGGGATAGGCATTGAAGTGGATATAAGCCATGATTGATGAAAAACGAAGTAGGATCGATGGGCTGACTGGCCTACTTCTGCTTCCACGTCCTAAGACAGTTCAATGACTATACAAGGAAAACTACTTGTTTGCTCTGGCTGGATCACCAGAGAACCATTTGGATAGCAAAAACCCCAAAAGCTTTACATCTTAAAAGCAGTGAAAATGGTTGGCAAAGTTAGAAGTACCATCAATTGTTACGCATATGGCCCATAGCTAGCCCACTTTTGAAATGTTGTGCATGCTAGAACGGATTCACCTTTTAACTCCGTTTAGCTAAATAATTTCACCACAAAGATGCCTTTCCAAAAGTGCAGGTGGGTCACTGATGACAGCCATAATCCTAAACTGAAACTGATACCAAATGTCTATGAAGGACCATGATTGCATTATGATGGTTTGATATATGAAGCCCTTGGAAGCTGTGAATAAATACTTCCAAATCTCAAATTTCAAGACTTTCATCTCATTTAAATATCCAATGTGAATTTGAATGTGATACAGTAAAGTGGATGTAAGGTTGTTATGTGTGTTTGGCATGTGAAGCACAATGCAGTGTCAAATCAAGTGCCTGATATTTGTGGACAATATGCATAACCAGACAATGCTGTCTCCCCTATTCTGGGAAGACTAAACACTGAAGAAGTGACCACTTTGTGGAAATCACTAATCTGGAAATTTATATTTCTAGCTTTAATTTTTCATTAATACCTTATACATTAAAATTTTAAAATTGTAGAACACCTCTAATCAGTTCACAAGCATGAACTCACGTTTCCACTTTGGTTTACCACCTTGTTTGCATGCTCACCTTTCTGTCCTCGGCCACCTGCTTTGTTCCAACGAAATCTAACACAAGCTTGAGGACATTGCCACATTTTCCATTTAGGCCTGTTACATTTCTGGGTTTAACAGCAAATTGTACAACTTCAGACCATGAATTCTGTCCTTTGTTTCACTGCCTTCACTATTGTTCTCATGTTTTTGCCTTCAGACAGAACTGACCTTAAACGCACAAAAAAGAAATCGCTGGAGAAACTCAGAATGTCTGGCATCATCTGTAGAGAGAAAACAGAGTTAACTCTGTTCTGCAGTTCTGAAGAACCATAACACACTCAAAACATTAATTCTGTTTCTCTGTCCACAGATGCTGCCAGACCTACCTAGTTTTTCCAGCTTCCTCTGTGTTTGTTTCAGATTTCCAGCATCCGCAGTATTTTTCTTCAAAACAGGAGCACAGTCACTTCAATAGCTATCAAACCCACTATCCCTCTTGTATTACAGTGCAAAGCAATACAAGTGTTGCATATCCGGAAGTTTTTATCTTAGCAGTGTTGCTTTTAGAATGAGCAGCCTTTTTTTTAAAACAAGCTACAGATGTGCCTGACATTAGAAAAATTGCTACTTTATTTATTTCAGAAAGCTCATTATCACAGCTATTACTTTATCTAGATTAGCGACATTTCCAATTTTTAGGTTTCTGGCAAGCATCAATCAATAACCTAATAAGACTTGGAAAAGAAACAGGAAGTGTCTGCCAAGACTGATTTTCATGATATCAATGAAGATAAAATCTTTTCATAGAAGCAGAAGCACTGAAGAGGTATCATGACATTTTACAGCATCTTTGGATTGAAAGAAAGATCTTTCCAAATCCATATTTAGTGATTTTGTATACAAAAATTACTGGTATATATAGGGCGCAATATGTGACAAGCCTAAATTTTAATATATAAGATAATGAAAAATTAAATCTAGAAATATTAATTTCCAGATTAATAATTTCCAATACATTACAAACTCATTTTTCATGATTTATCTTCAGATTTTTTGCACTTTCTGAATCTATCAGTTAAATACAGATATTCAGAATTATTTATTGCAGATAAGCTGTACATCCAAGATAATTTTCTCATCATGGGTTCATTGCATTGAAATTCTGATTATCTTTTAATTTAAACCACTTTGAATGGTTGCTGCAGAACAAAATATTTCCCTATATGGTTTATTTCCTTGAGCATGTCATAACCTTAACTAAGATATTTTGAAAGTACTGAACATTTTCAGTCAGGGGCCTGATAACATTTATGGACTTTGATGTTGCTGCTTAAAAATTAATACTACAAATCTGGGAATCTGTTTGTAACTAAATGATAACCGCTAGTGGACCTTAAATGCTATACAAAGAAATACTCCATGGCTATTGTTTTCTTTTCGATCATTTCCCCTCTGGAATACATCCTGTGATTTTAAAAAAAAATCGTGAAAAAATGTTTTGGAGAAAAATCTAGTCTTAACATGAGTTCTGAAATAACATGAAAAGACGTTTGTGAAAATAAACCCCTTGCGTGCACAGTAAAGGAACTGTCACTGATATAAAGTCTGGAGAATTAATAAAACTGGGAAGTTAAATGTAACTTTGCTGTTTCATTGAATGGACAAAAGTATCTTTCTAATCATGGACGCTGACCTGGGTATTCAATACTCTTTTCTCCAGATTTATTACTTTGATGTCCAAAAGCACAGAGAAACAAATAAGAATGTAAGAACCAGGAGCAGGAGGAGGCCATCTGGCCTTTTGGGCCTGCTTTGCCATTCAATAAGATCATAGCTGACCTTTTCATGGCCTCAGTTCCATTTATCCATCCTCTCACCATAACTGTTAATTCCTTTGCTATTCAAAAATGATCTATCTTAGCTTTAAAAACATTCAATGAGGAAGCCTTAACTACTTCACTGGGCAGGGAATTCCATATATTCACAACCCTTTGGGTGTAGAAGTTCCTCCTCAATTCAGTCCTAAACCTGGCCTCCCTAATTTTGAGGCTATGCCCTCTTGTTCTACTTTCACCTGCCAGTGGAAAAAAACCTCCTTGCTTCTATCTCATCAATTCCCTTCATAATTTTATATGTTTCTGTAAGATCGCCCCACATTCTTCGAAATTCCAATAAATATAATCTCAGTCTATTCAGTCTGTCCTCATAAGCCAACCATCTTAACTCTAGAATCAACCTAGTGAATGTCCTCTGCACCACCTCCAGTGCCAATATATCCTTTTGCAAGTAAGGAGACCAAAACTGCACGCAGTACTCCAGCTGTGGCCTCAACAGCACCCTACATAGTTGCAACATAACCTCCTTGCTTTTAAACTCGATCCCTCTAGCAATGATGGACAAAATTCCATTTACCTTCTTAATTACCTGTTGCACCTGCAAACCAGCCTTCTGCAATTCATGCACAAGGACACCCAGGTCCCTCTGCACAGCAGCATACTGCAATTTTTTTTACTATTCATTTAATAGTCCCTTTTACTGTTATTCCTACTAAAATGGATGACTTCACATTTATCAACATTGAATTCCATCTGCCAGACCTTCGCCCTCTCACTTAAACTATCTATATCCCTCTGCAAACTTTCAGAGTCCTCTGCACACTTTGCTCTACCACTCATCTTAGTGTCATCTGCAAATTTTGACACATTACACATGGTCCCCAACTCCAAATCATCTAGGTAAACTATAAATAATTGCGGTCCCAGCACTGATCCCTGAGGCACACCACTAGACACCGTTCACCAACCAGAAAAATACGTATTTATCCTCACTTGTCTTCTTGTTTGTTAACCAATCCTCAATCCATGCCAATACATTGCCTGTAACACATTTACCTTATGCAGCAGACTTTTATGCAACACCTTGTTGAATGCCTTTTGGAAATCCAGATACACCACATCTACTGGATTCCCATTGTCCACTGCACTCATAATGTCTTCATAGAATTCCAGCAAAATTAGTCAATCATGACCTGCCTTTTATGAACCCATGCTGCATCTGCCCAATTGGGCAATTTTTATCTAGATGTCTTGCTATCTCTTCCTTGATGATAGATTCAAGCAATTTCCTCACTACAGGAGTTAGGCCAACCGGCCTATAATTCCCCATCTTTTGTCTACCTCCTTTTTTGAACAGTGGCGTCACATTGGCTGTTTTCTGATCTGCTTGAACTGCCCCAGCATCCGGCGAATTTTGGAAAATTACCATGAGTGCATTTGCTTTTACTGCCACCATCTCTTTTAGTACTCTGGGATGTACTCCACCAGGGCCATAAGACATAGGAGAAGAAATTAGGCCATTCAGCCCACCGAGTCTGCTTCTCCATTTAATCATGGCTGATGAGTTCCTCAACCCTATTCTCCTGCTTTCTCCCCGTAACCTTGATCCCCTTGATAATCAAGAACCTGTCTATCTCAGTCTTAAATGTACTCAATGACCTGGCCTCCATAGCCTTCTGTGGCAGTGAATTCTATAGATTCACCACTCTCTGGCTGAAGTAGTTTCTCCTTATCTTCATTCTAAAAAGTCTTCCCTTTACTCTAAGGCTGTGCCCTTGGGTCCTAGACTCTCCTACCAATGGAAGCCTCTTCCCAACATCCACTTTGTCCAGGTCAGTCAGTATTCTGAAAGTTTCAATTAGATACCCCCTCATCCGTCTAAACTCCAATGAGTATAGTCCTAGAGTCCTCACATGTTCCTCCTATGTTAAGCCTTTCATTCCTGTGACCATTCTCGTGAACCTCCTCTGAATCCGCTCCTTCCTGAGACATGGGGCCCAAAATTGCACACAATACTCTAAGTGTGGCCTGACCAGAGCCTTGTAAAGCCTCAGTAGTACATCCTGCTTTTATATTCAAGCCCTCTCAAAATAAATGCCAACATTGCATTTGCCTTCCTGACCACTGACTCAACCTGCAAGCTTACCTTGAGAGCATCCTGGACTAGAACTCCCAAGTCTCTTTGCACTTCAGATTTCTGAATTTTCTTCCCATTTAGACAATAGTCCATGCTTTTATTCTTACCAAAGTGCATGACCTCACACTTTCTTACGTTGTACTCCATCTACCACTTCTTTTTCCACTCACCTAACCTGTTCAAGTCCTTCTGCAGCCTTGCCACCTCCTCAATACTACCTGTCCCTCCACCTATCTTTGTCTACCTGTAGCTCCATTAGGATCTGTTTACATTTGGAAGAAAATGGGCTTATTAGTGATAGGCAGCATGGTTTTGTGCAGGGAAGGTCATGTCTTACCAACTTGATAGAATTCTTTGAGGAAGTGACAAAGTTGATAGATGAGGGAAGGGCTGTAGATGTCATATACATGGACTTCAGTAAGGCTTTTGATAAGGTTCCCCATGGTAGGCTGATGGAGCAAGTGAAATCACATGAGGTCCAGGGTATACTAGCTAGATGGATAGAGAACTGGCTGGGCAACAGGAGACAGAGAGTTGTAGTGGAAGGGAGTTTCACAAAATGGAGAACTGTGACCGGTGGTGTTCCACAGGGATCTGTGTTGGGACCACTGTTGTTTGTGATATACATAAATGATCTGGAGGAAGGTATAGATGGTCTGATTAGCAAGTTTGCAGATGACACTAAGATTGGTGGAGTAGCACATAGTGAAGGGGACTGTCGGAGAATGCAGCAGAATATAGATAGATTGGAGAGTTGGGTGGAGAAATGGCAGATGGAGTTCAATCCAGGCAAATGCGAGGTGATGCATTTTGGAAGATCCAATTCAAGAGCGAACTATGTGGTAAATGGAAAAGCCCTGGGGAAAATTGATGCACATAGAGGTCTGGGTGTTCAGGTCCATTGTACCCTGAAGGTAGCAATGCAGGTGGATAGAGTGGTCAAGAAGGCATACGGCATGCTTTCATTCATCGGACGGGGTATTGAGTACAAGAGTTGGCAGGTCATGTTACAGTTGTATAGGACTTTGGTTCAACCACATTTGGAATACTGCGTACAGTTCTGGTCGCCACATTACCAAAAGGATGTGGATGCTTTGGAGAGGGTGCAGAGGAGGTTCACCAGGATGTTGCCTGGTATGGAGGGCGCTAGCTATGAAGAGAGGTTGAATAGATTAGGATTATTTACATTAGAAAGACGGAGGTTGAGGCGGGACCTGATTGAGGTCTACAAAATCATGAGAGGTATAGACAGGGTGGATAGCAAGAAGCTTTTTCCCAGAGTGGGGGACTCAATTACTAGGGGTCACGATTTCAAGGTGAGAGGGGAAAAGTTTGAGGGAGATATGTGTGGAAAGTCCTTTATGCAGAGGGTCGTGGGTGCCTGGAACATGTTGCCAGTGGAGGTGGTAGAGGCGGGCACGATAGCGTCATTTAAGATGTATCTAGATACATGAATGGGCAGGGAGCAGAGGGATACAGATCCTTGGAAAATAGGCGACAGGATTAGATAGAAGTTCTGGATCGGCTCAGGCTTGGAGGGCTGAAGGGCCTGTTCCTGTGCTGTAATTTTCTTTGTTCTTTGTAGTTTGCCCAATGCTACCTCTTTCATGATAACGATTGTGTCTCGGTCCTCACCTACCTTAGTCTGTTTGTCATCAATTATTGGCAAGTTATTTGTGTCCATCACTGTGAAGACCAACACAACATACCTGTTCAACGCCTCAGCTATTTCCTCATTTCCCATTATTAAATCCCCTTTGTCATTCTCTAAAAGACCAATGTCTACCTTAGCCACTCTTTTTCATTTTATATATTTATAGAAACTTTTGATATCTGTCTTTATATTCTGAGCTAGTTTAGTCTCATAATCTATCTTACCTTTCTTTATAGCCTTTATTGTGGCTTTCTGTTGACCTTTAAAGTTTTGCCAATCTGCTAGTTTCATCCTGGTCTTTGCCACTTTGTAAGCCATATCTTTCAGTTTGATAGCCCCCCTTATTTCCTTGGACATCCATGTCTGATTACCCCTTTTCCTTCAGTCCTTCCTTTTCACTGGTATATACTTTTGCTGAGCACTTTGAAAATTAGCTTTGAAAGTCCTCTACTGTTTATCAACTGTCCCACCACAGAGTCTTTGCTTCCAGTCTGCTTTAGCCAACTCCTCCCTCATCCTATTGTAGTCTCCTTTGTTTAAGCACAGGTCCCTGATATTGGATTTTTTCTTCTCATTTTCCATCTGTATTTTAAATTCTAGAATACTGTGATTGCTCCTTCCAAGAGGATCCATAACTATGAGATCATTAATTATGCCTGTCTCATTACACAGGACCAGATCGAGGATAGCTTCCTTCCTCATCGGTTCCATTGCACCTTGTTCAGGAAAGCTATCGCAGATACATTCAATGAACTCCTCCTCAAGGCTGCCTTGACCGACCAGGTTCAACCAATCAACATGTAGATTAAAATCCCCCACGATAATTGCTGTACTGTTTTACAGGCATTAGTTATTTCTTTGTTTATTGCCTGTCCCAATGTGATGTTATTATTTGGTGGCCTATAGACTACGCTTATCAGTGACATTTCATTCTTAGAATTTCTAATTTCCACCCAATTCAATCTTATTTTTCATAGAACCTATGTTATCTCTCACTACTGCCCTGGTGTCATCCTTACATATCACAGCTACACCACCTCCCTTATTTTCCTGTCTGTCCTTCTGAATAGTCTGATACCTCTGGATGTTTAATTCAAATTTGTGACCATCCTGCAACCGTGACTCTGTAATGGCTACTAAATCATACTCACTTGTGATAATTTGTGCCGTAAACTCATCTACCTTGTTTCAGGTGCTATGAGCATTTGGGTAAAGTGCCTTTATGCTAGATGTTAAAACTTTTTTTTTAATTTTAGCATCTCCATTAATGATATCTCCTGAGTTTTCTTTCCTTTTAACTGTCTTCATAGTGCTGGATGTAGTTAAACCCTTCTGCATTAATGTTAACCTGCTGTTTCCTTTTCTTCCTGTCATTTTTCCCTTCCCTTCTCCCCATTTCACTATGGGTTAAATTATACAGTTATTAACAGTGAGGTAATTGGATTAATATAATTTATTTAATTATCCTTCAGCCAATCATTATTTTATTATTTTCCCACTGTTTACTGTATTTTTGATCTTTTAGATTCTTACCTGATAACCTTGATATAGGTATCAATGAATATGCATAGGTGAATATCTTCCCCTTTATTGTACTCAAAGATTACAATCACCAGTATACACTGTGTTGAGTTTTGTTCTTTGTCTTTTTTCAGAAATGTGTTCTTTCATGGGATATGGATATGGTCACCATTTGTTGCCCATTCTTAATTGCCCTTGGCTTACAAGGAAGAGGGCTATTGACAGACAACCACATTGCTTTGAGTCTGGAGACTCACATGAGCCTGGCAAAGTAATAATGGATAAAGATTTCCAGTCCTAAAGGAAGGACATTGTAAACTAGATATTTTTTGTGAACAACATTCATTGATAGTTTCATGGTCACCAATATGGAGACTCGTTTCCAAACACCATGGTAGGATTTCTAGGATTACTAGATCACTATGCCACTTTCTCCCCAGTTCTGTCATCTGAATTGTAGTATTTTCAAGATGAATGAAGCACTGTGAATAGCTGTACGTGTGGATAGGATCTCCTCAAGATTTATTTATGTTAATGATAAGATGTAGAAGTAGATTTATCTAGATAAAAAGTAGATTTATGTCAAAATTCATCATCTATCTTCCATTGCCACAATCATTTGACTGTCCCCTAATGGAAATGACAACGCTTTCCCAAATTTCTCACTGTGTACTGTATAGTGGGGTACTCAGTCACACAAACTAAAAAAGAGTAATATATTGATAGGGATATATGACAGCCAATGTGTAAGGCCCCCACAATCATCAACAAAATAAATAGCAAGATGATGGGCCAAATCTTGGGCAAGGTCTCGAATGGAGGGTTGACACCTTTGTTTCACTGCTGACCATAATTCTGGGTCAATCTGCATTGTTGACATTATCTGAGGGATGAATATTGGCCTGGATATCTTATTCTTCTCAATTTATGCCACTGTGTGTCAACTTCTATGCTCACCGGTCAGGGCAGACAGGGCTTTGATTTAATAACCAAAGATTGACACCTCCAATAGTACAGTGATCCCATTCCTGAGACGATAAAAGCATAGACCATAGGAGTAGAGGTAGACTATTCGGCCCATCGAGTCTGCTCTACTAATCAATGAGGTAATAGCCGATCTGATAATCCTCAACTCCACTCTTCTACCTCATCCCAATAATCATTGATTCCCCTACTGATTAAAACTCTGTCCATCTCAGCCTTGAAACAGTAAATGACCCAACCTCAACAGCCCTCTGCAGTAAAGAATTCCACAGATTTACTGTGCTTTGAGTTAAAAAAAACCTCCTCATCTCTTTCTTAAATGGGCGACCCCTTACCCTGAGGTTATGTACTCTAGTGCTAGACTCTATGACAAAGAGAAACAAACTCTCCACATCAACTCTGTCAAGCCCCTGTGTTCAATAAAGTCTCTCTTCTAAACTGCAATGCGTACAAGCCCAACCTACTCAACTGCTCCTCATGAGGAAATTCCTCCATATCTGGAAGCAGCTTAGTGAACCTTCTCTGGATTGCCTCCAATCTTTTCTTAGGTATGTGCCAAATTGTTCACAGAAGACAGTTCACAACAAGACCTCCCTAATTTCATACACCATTCCCTTTAAAATAAATACCTACTCTCCATTTGCCTTCCTATTACCTGCTAAACTGCAGTGCTATCTTTTTGTGACTCATGCACTGGGGCCCCCAAATCCTTGTGCTTGAGCTATTTGCAGTCTTTCCCCATTCAAACAGCATTCAGCTCTCCTTCCTGCCAAAGTGCCTAAGCTCACATTTTTTCATGTTACATTCCCATTGCCAAGTTTTTGCTCACTCAACCTGACTTAAATCCCTCTATACACTCCTTGTGTCATCCTCACTGCTATGTGGTTGAGATTCTGGGCTGGGACTACGAAACCACAATCATTTGTTTGTAAGATGTTTGCGCAACCACAGAGCTAACATGGTCAAACCACACTGGTTCTATCTATAATTACTGCTGATTCATTTAGCTGAGTTCTTTATGTCGCTAGATTAAAATCCTGGAATTCACCCCCTCACAGCATTGTGGATGCAGTTACACCAAATGGAGTGCCACGGTGCAAGATGTCAACTCACCACCACATTCCCAAGGGCAATGGGGAATGTGCAATAAATATTTCACAGTCAATGATGCCTACACCCCATGATTAATATCACATCCACAAACACTCAGCCAGTCTATCACTGATGGTAGCAGTGTGTATGATCTACAAAATGCACTGCAGAGATTTGTCAAAGATCTTTAGGCAGCACTTTCCAAACTCCGGGACACTTCCACTTAGAAGGACAAGGGAACACTTGCAAGTTCGCCTCTAAGTCACTGATAATCCTGACTTGGAAATGTATTGCTGTAGCTCGGTCAAAGTCCAGGAATTTCTCTCCCTAAGGACATTGTGGGTCAACCTACAGCACATGGACTACAGTGCTTCAAGAAGGTAGCCCACCACCGCTTTCTTAAGGGCAGCTAGGGAATGGGCAATAAAAGCTGGCCAGCCAGCGACACTTTTGCTAGCCAGCCAGGAGTGAATAAAAGAAACCATGGGATTAATCTTTATGTGAGTTGTGATGTCCTTTAATCTAGCAAATATTCATGTGAAGAAAGCCCCCCCCCGGAGAAATGCCCCCCCGAGGAGTTGTGGGGGAAATGTGAAGGGGATTAATATGCATTTAAAAAAAAAACACTACGCCAAAAAGCTGGATACTGCAATGTTGTGTGTGGTAATAGATGAGAGCAGTGTGGCTGCAGCCTTCTTCTAATAAACTCAGCGGGATGTTGTGGACTAGCGGTTTGTTTGCCAGCAGCACAGTTGCCCGGTAACAGACGCAAACATTGTCAATCATGGGGAAGAAAAGCCAGCGGCGGCTAGGAAAGCTCCAGCTTGAAATCGATGAGCTGACCTCAGAAACTCGAATGTCTGTGTTAATGCATAAGCAAGCGCAGCAAAGAAGAGACAGGAAGGTTTGTCAGCTCGTTTTTCACTCAGCTTCAATAAACTTAGCTGCACCTATTGCGCTGTATGTCTGTCAAGGCTGATCACGCCATCCTTCCTTCACTAAATGCAAAATGTGCGCTAACTTTTAAAGACTGCATCGAATCAGTTTCACCTCGAGAATGCAGCACCGAAACGAACCCAGGTACAGGAAACGGCCGCAGCAGGAGTCCAGGATTCAATATTCTGCAAGCCCAATGGGGCTTTAGCTTCTCCAAGTGGCGGAGCAAAACGCCACCGAGACTGGAAACCTGCAGGGAGAATGTCATACCACACAGCAGTAGCAATGCTGTCTGTTCAGCTAATTCAGTCCAAGGTTACATTCCCAGTGTGAACTGCCCTGAAGGAGGGGCCAGTTTCTCATTATCTCCGGACCAAAGCCAACACTTTGAGCTGTCAAAGACAAGCATTTGTTCCCCTTTCCTCCTAAAACAGGCTGACAACTGCACCAGCCCCTTACTGGTCTTAATTCAGAAATAAGGAGCTCCTATTAATATTCTCATTGCTAAATCAAACACTTCAGGTGCCTTCTCGTCCACTCTTTTTAAGAAAGAAGATCAATTTATTGATACCTGTAGGATATTTTAACGCGTGTTTATTTTCTGCACGGTTCATAATTTCAGGCAAAACAAACGAGATAACATTGTTAGTTTCCAAACTCCTTGAAATGTACAGTCCATGCATTAATACATTAACAAAGAAACCTCGGATACTTACAAAAGGTAAATGCCCTGTGTACAGGGGTCAGGTGGCTTGTAATGGGGCGGGGGGCACGACTCACCGGGATAGAATCCTTACAAAAAGGCCATTTCTGAGATTGCCTGTGGATTGGACTGTCAGTCAGTAGGCACTCCTGCAGGCAAAGGGATAGAGGGGAAGGAGAGAAACTACAGTCAATCCGTTACCCGAGTAACCGACTCCTTCGCGAAAACTATCAACAGAAAATCCAGGATGCCAAAACATAGAAAGAGAGACAAAAAGAACTGTTGAGAAGTAAGTGAATGGAAGGGGATGGGAGGCAGAACCCAATCTCCTTGCTGCCTGGACACCAGCGCGATGTGTAAACGGAAGAGTTTTGTGTCCTCTCTCTCTGGGTTGAGCAACTGGGTTGGATTTTAAAGGACTATTTTTAAGGACTTATTATTATTTTGTTGGTGGGGGGAGGAGGAAGGGGAGTGCAGTTAGTTTATGGGATTTGAGCGGGTTTGTATTCACCTAGAGAGAGAGAGGGACCCTCACCTCAAATGGAGATGGCTTCCACGGGGGAAGGTGGTGGAAAAATGCAACGTACAAAAGGTTTGTCAGGGAACGATAGGAGCACTATGTTCCATCGCCTGTTGGACAGGAGAATGAATGCAAACTTTAAAGAGGAACCGGTCAGTTTCTTTTACACATGAACGAGCCGTTGGTTTGAATGGTGATGTATTAACTAACTTACCATTTCTTCTGCCCCTTTAGAAATCACTTCTCCACAGACTGTTCTTCCTGGCTAAAACTTCCCCCGAGATGGTTGACAAAAAAGACCTGGGAGGTAAGAGGCACTTTATTCAAACGAAGCAGAAACAGATTGTAAGGAATGGTTGAGAGAGTGTTAGTTCGGAAGTAGATTGATAGAGGATGACTCAAAGTAAATTGTGGGATTTCAGCAACAAGCAAGTGGATGTGGTCTGAACTCACATAAATATCTGATCTTAAAAAGGTTCGGAAAGGTCGAGGATAATTTTTTCACAAGTGCTCCTTTCTTAAGTGCAAATGACTTACTATTCTGTATTTTCTATTGTATTATAATTCCTTCCTCATAAAACACAGCAGTTGCCTGTATAATCAACAATATGACTGAAGACTCGAAACAAATTAATCATCCGAACTGACATTAGTCTACAGCTGTAGAAATATGAGCGAATTACCTCCAAACAGTTTGCATTATTCCCCCAGAACGTGCCACATCTGGGAAATTCCAGCTCAGGAAATTCAACCAACATCCACACCCGCCGCTGCATCCCTCGGGCACCGACTGTTCTGAGGGACGGTGCAGGGAAGCCCGTGCTCCTCCTGTTGCGGCCTAAACAGGAGTCACACAACTGAAACAAGCACAGGAAATGCTTGAGAAACTCAGCATGTCAGGCACTATCAGTGGAGAGAGAAAAACAACAGTTAACATTTCAAGTCAGGCCTGACTTCTTCAGAATTGAACTGAAGAAGAGTCATACCAGACTCAAAACGTTTACTCTGTTTCTCTTTCCACACATAGTAACAGGCCTACTGAGTTTCTCCAGCCTTTCCTGTTTTTTTTTCAGATTTCCAGCATCCACAGGCTTTCCTGTTATTTGAGTAATGCTGCTCTGTTTGTAGCCAGATTTGTGAAACCAGCCACAAAGCACATATTCTACGAAAAGACATTGCAATCCAGTATTTCTCACCTAGATCAAACCATGTTTCAAATGGGAATTAACTGTGTATCTCCTGTCCCCAACTCCCACCAAACTCCTGGCTACGACTAGTCACCTGGATTCTGTAGGCTTTGACAAAGAACTGTGCTCATCACTGACCTCACAGAAGGGCACACACTACAGATCTAATGATCTCTGTGGTGCAAATGTTACCCTCCCTGATATCAGTTTAAATCTGGCAATGTCCAAGCATTTAACTATGATATCCCCAAGCAGGTGAAGCAGCAAATCACATTGATCTATTCTCACAATCCAGGACGTAAAATACACCGAATCTTTCACTTTTAACTAACATTTTACAGTGCAAAATAAATGATTGGAACACTCAGGATTACTATTATGAATGGTTTTTTTAGTGAATATATACATTTAGAAATATAATGGATTTTTTAAAAAGTCACTCGTCGGATGTGGGTGTCACTGGCTGGTCAATATTTATTGCCCATCTTTAATTGTCAACACAACAGTTAGGAATCAACCATTACTGTGAGTAAGGAGTCACATGTAGGTCCGGCCCAGTAGGGATAGCAGGTTTACTTCCCTGAGACATATTAGTAAACCAGATGACTCATTACAACAATTGACCATTCTAAGGAGAAGTACTGAACATTTCTAAGTGTGGTGAATAAACCATGGTGACAGCATTGGTGTACTTCAAGAACAAGGGATTAAAGTCAGATCACAGTTCATGTGATGCAGTGGAAAAGCAGGAAGACTGAATCCAGGACAGAAGCTTAGAAAACTTCACGCACAGTACAGTAAAAGTGGACGTATTCTGAAGGACAGAAAAGAAACTCAGAAAATTTGAACATAAAGCAACAAAGCAGGAACACACCAAAGGGCAAGAAGGAATCTTGGAAGACTTTGAAGACAAATCAACCCATTGGGAAGACTCTGGAGATCAAAATGCTGCAAAGCAGAAAACTGTGAGTAAAATAAGAATAAAAAATTCTAAGCACATACCCAGGTCATCTATTGTTGATCAGCATGACAGCTCCATTTGAGAGATTATCATTGCCATTTTCAGAGCCATTCAAAATGCTAAGGGGCAACAACAAGCCAGAAATGAGATCTCTGGAAACCACAGCTCCAGAGCAAAACAATTATATCAGGCTCGCATGCAAAGGAACTAAGACGTCAATGTTCTGTAAATATTATAATCCCAGTGGACGTAATTACCATAGAAATCAAATTCCAGACTGAAAACTGACTTGATAGATCATATTTTGATTTATTTTGATTTTAATGAAATGGTATAAGCATGCAATGTTGCAGATGTTGCTTTAACAATAAAACAAACGTTTATCAACAAAATAAAGACAAAATAGAATGGACCAAGCTACTATAACATAAATTCAAAGTTTTTTTTAAACACAGCAAAAATACAATGCCATTAATCTTAAAACACTCTTTTATTAAATGAAAAAAGAAAAACAAAGGCTTTTGCATAATTCCCAGAACACAACCTCTGTAATTGCCTGAAAACACACTTTGTATAGTACCCAAAAATACCACTCATACAAGTACTCATGGCAGAATCCCTGTGTTTAACGCTTCAGTAGGTTTAAGTCACTTGTGACTTTAATATGTGGACTGGAACTGCATATAGCTTCTTCCTGGAGCAATTATACATCTAAGCTTAAACATACTCAGCTCTAAGTAACCTCTTCAGTGTTTTATCCTAACATTCTGATCTGGGACTAACTAATTTTACCTGACTGATATTATGTCACTTTTTGTGGGCGCTTGATGTATACAATTTGCTGTATTTCCTACTTTACAATTACTGAAGTAATTTATTGGCTGTGAAGAATTTTAGGACATCCTGAAGTCATGAAAGATGATATATAAGTGCGAGTCATTTCTTCCTTTACTCAAAAAAGGTGTGGAATATTCTTTTGGTAACCTGACCAACATTTCTCCATCATCCATTAGCTGCTAAAACATTTCTTATTTACAAAATTTATATTTGTGTGAACTTACTGAGCATCAATTGGTGGCTACATTTGGCTTCTTAACTACAATAGCCATGCCTCAAAAAGTAATCAATTGATGTTAAAGCATTTTGGATGCAAGGATGCAATGAGGGATCACATAAATGTGACTTATTTCTTTCTCACCACAATATCAATTGCAGCCAGTTTGACATTAATGATATAGAATGGTATTCTGGTTGTGCTTCTCAGATATTGCAAGACGACTGTAGGACATGATTTTTTCCTCTTTGCTGTAATGTTCTGACTACTTCATCTGGCAATGAATTCTGTGCAAAATTTAATTTTAAAATATTATTATGTTACTTGGACTTTGGTTCACATTCAGCTAAGAATTATGGGATGGACATGACCTCACTCTCTCATGACTTTAGGAATGTTCATTATATCAAGTTTGGGAAGGCCCAACCAGTCGATGGTGGCTGCAGGATGGAGGAACAAAGCTACCACCAATGTGGAAACTGGGAATATGACTTGAAGTCGGATTTCAGTTCTGTAAATGAAACAGCTCCATCTGAATTGATTTATGTCAAGGGTGGGAATGCTTATTGCTGACAGCAACTACAAAAAGGGCAAAATATTTTATCCGTAAACATCAACCTAACACACCCTCAACAAAATTTACTATTTAACATTTTGAAACTGATTGTCCAATTCATGCACATTTTTGCCCCTCTTCCTTTATAATGGCAAAATATTGTTTGTAGTCTTTTTGTTTAGTGAAGATTTTAAGAAGTATCATTACGGTAGCCTTGCCTGTTTAAGCTATATTCAATAAGAATTTAAACATTATTATAGCGACTGTGTGTGTGTGCCATTGTATCTAAAGATAGAGGATTGCTTACCTGCTCATCTCTGATATGTCCACCAGTCTCAAGTTTCACCACTATCTACTGTAACTGCCACAAGATGAAGATTAAACACGTGAGCTGTCAATGTTTGTTTGATATGTTTTGATTTGTTTGAAATGACCACAAACATAAGACTAATATAATTTACTTTCCAAATTGGAATGAGAAGAAGAACCTCCATTAAAAAAGAGAATGTGGGGATAGGGGTATCACAACAATCAACCCCTGTAAATATCATGTCATTGAAACATCCTTCTGCCACCATAGCAAATCTGAAAATTTAAAATACCAGCAGAAAATGTTGGAATGAATGCTGAGCAGGTCAAGCAACATCGGTGGAGAAAGAAACAATTAACGTTTCATCAGCACTTCCTTCTTTCACTTTGTGATGTTAAAATGAGATAAGAAAATTAGGTGATGTGAAGCAAGCTACAGAAAATACATATTTCTGTCTGGGTCTATATTGTACAAAATTCATGTTTGTTAATGTGTTTATGAATTACTCGTTCCATAATTATAAAAAAATTGCTAATATTTCCTCCATATCTTCGTCAGACTCTGACACAGTGCTGTTTGGTGATGTCCTGTAACTAGTATAAGCAGGAGCAGAGTGAGCCTTTCAAGAGCTGACCTGTACTGTAGAAATAGATTTAAGAGGCACATTGGCCTGGATCTCTGAGGAATGGCAGATGTGCCATTGGATTGCCATTTTATCTGCACTTTTCTGCATATAGGTGCTGCTCTGCATCTCTGACTGAGTCTTCTAAGCCCAGCTTCTATGGAAATGTGAAGTCTACAGTCCCCCAAAGAAGTTCATTGCAGTACTGGGGCATCAGAGGAAGAAGTGCCATGACTCCTTTTAAGGCACAAGCTGGGTGAGGTGGTAGCTGGTTGGTTGCTGTGTAGGGTGGCAGATGGCTGAGATGTCAGGTGTGTGTTTGGTGGATGGTTAGGATAGTAGATTAGTAGGTGGGTAGATGGATCGGGATATCTTGGTAAGGTAAGGGGTTAGATCGGAGTAGTCAGGTCTGGTTAGGGTGAGCATGTCAGTGAGGTAGGGAAGGGTAGCTGGCTCAGTTTCAGGGTGTTCATGGTGTGTGGGGGATATTGTCAAAGGTGGGTCAATGTAGGTGATTGGGGAATCAGTTCTGTGATTAGCCAGGAATTATTCCAGGCTTTAAACAACCTAACATTTCCTGGGTAACTGTCCAGGTATGTCCTGTAAAACTATCCAGAGTCTCCAACTAATGAGATATTTGCATTGTGTCCGGGGGACAGGGAAACTGCCAGTCTGATGTTCAGATTTTCTAGTAACTTCCCACAGAGGTCAGTGCATTGAGACTTTCATGGAATCCTGAGGTATATCTTAGGTCATACATCCAGTTTCTGATTATCAAAGGACTGAAGGACAAATTTCCAAACACTGTGTTACATCCTCTGTGTTGGTGTTTCCAGTAATAGGAATAATCAAATTAACATTCACAAGAAGGGCAAGAAAAAAAGAAAGTCCTATTGTTTATACAGCACTATTTTTCCACGTTTTAGTTGGCTTGTGCACTAGGCCACGAGTTTGTGCTTACGATTCCCGTGCAATGTGTTTCTATAACGTTCCTGAATCAGGAAAGAAACAGTCCGGCAGAAGAAAAGGAGCCATTTAACCTCTGTTGCTTGAGTGTGCATTTCCTCTTTACTGTCTGTATGAAAACAAATGGTTATGCTTTAGTTGTAAGCTAATTTTAAGTTTATAAGCATAGTCACCAATTTTATTTTAAACCTTGAAAAAAAACAAAGCCCAGCAGGTCTGGCAGCATCTGTGAAAGAAAGAACAGAGTTAACGTTTCGGGTCTGGTGACCCTTCCTCAGAACTGATGGTGACTGGGAAAACATCAGTTTATATGCAGAAAATAGAGAGGTGGCTGGGGTAGGGAGTAAACGATAGGATAGAGCCCAAAGAGAGAGAAAGACAGTTGGACAGACAAAGGAGTTGCTAACGATCAGGCTGGGAGGGTGAAAAGTTGTTAATGGGGACTGTTAGTGACTAACAACAAGGGGTGTGTAGTGGCAGATTATGTGATAACAAGGCCTGGTGTGTGGGATAGGGGGCTGGGACATGGAGAGTTTAGGCCCTAAAATTATTGAACTCAATAATGAGTCCGGAGGGCTATAGAGTCCCCAAGCGGAAAATGAGGTGTTGTTCCTCCAGTTTGCGTTGGGCTTCGCTGGAGCACTGCAGCAAGCCAGAGACAGAGTTGTTGGCCAGGGAACAGGGTGGTGCATTAAAGTGGCAGGCAACAGGTAGTTCAGGGTCTTTTGTGCGAGCAGAATGTAGATATTCTGCAAAGTGGTCGCCAAATGTACGCTTTGTTTCCCCAATGTAGAGGAAACCACATTGTGAGCAGCGAATGCAGTTGATTAGATTCTGGGGAATGCAGGTGAGGTGTTGCTTCATCTGGAAGGTATGTTTGGGCCCTTGGATACTGGGGAGGGAGGAGGTAAATGGGCAGGTGTTGCACCTTCGCCGGTTACAGGGGAAGGTGCCGTAGGGCTTTTGGGAGGTGTTGGGGGTGAAGGAAGTGTGGTCCAGGGTGTCCCGGAGGGAACAGTCCCTGCGGAAGGCGGACAAGGGAGGGGAGGGGAATATGTGTCTGGAGTGGAATCTCGCTGGAGGTGGCGGAAATGGTGTCTGATGATCTTCTGAGTGTGGATGCTCGTGGGATGGTAGGTGAGGATAAGGGGAACCATATCGCTGTTGCCGTTGAGGGTGGAAGTGCGGGAGATGGGTCGGACCGGGTTGAGGGCCCTGTCGACAACAGAGCTGGGGAATCCTCGGTTGAGGAAGAAGGTGGATATTTTGGATATTTATTTTAAACCTTGTTTTCTTATGTAAATGAGAAAGCCTATATAAAATTCGGAAACAGATTCTAGGTTTAAGCACTCCTTTTGCTGATTTCTGACGAAGGGTCTAGGCCCGAAACGTCAAGCTTTCCTGCTCCTATGATGCTGCTTGGCCTGCTGTGTTCATCCAGCTCCACACCTTGTTATCCCTTTGCTTCTTGCATTATGTCCTTATTGTGTTGCACTATAGTTTCTCATCCTTCTGCCAGCTTGGTCTTATTTTCTCCCATCCGTCTTCGATCTTGTTACTTTAGTTGACACATTTGTGTACTGTGGTCTGTGACTGCCAATATCCTTTACCCAGTCTAAATCATTGGAGTAATAATAATAATATGAAAGGTTACATCAACTACTTATTGATTTTCTTCGTAGAAAAGCACAACAATCCCTCGCTCACTTGTTTGCTAACACATTTTGCAATGATCTACATGAAGGTATGTAATTGTGTTAGTTGTAAACTGTGACAGAATCGTTAAGCTAATGTGATTTATTTTCCCCTGAGCATTCAAGGGTTTGCCACGTACTTTATTTTCCCATGGAGGCAGGACTCCTATAAACAAACACTTTACATCACTTTGGCCCATATAAACACAGCTCAAGCAGGTCACCTATACCTAGGCATACAAGGAGCGTTAGTTCAATGGGAAAATCAAATCAAAATGTTCAGCAAAGTTAATCTTATGTGCAGTTAATGGGTTTACAACATTTACGTATCTGGAGAAGTTAGATTTCTTATGATCCAGCTGAATTGAGTTTTACACAGTTGGAGTCATAAAGTTGTTTCAGACACAGAAGGAGGCCATTGACTCATCGGGTTCATGCCAGCCTCCTGCCGTGGCTCCCTGAAGAATGATCCAGTCGGTTACATTTCCTGCTCGATCCCTGTAGTTCAGCAAGTTTGTTTTCCTAAAATGCACTAACATTTCATTGTGCTATCAGCTAATAGGATGAGCTTTGTTTTGTCAGCCTTGTCTTTCATAATTTTGTACACCTCTAGCAGTTGTCCCCTCAATCTCCATTGCTGTGAGAGGATAAACTCCATCCTTTCCAAACTAATCTTGTACCTAAAACCCTCCACCCTTGAAAGCATTCTGGAAAATTGGTGAATCCTCTCAGCTACCCTCACATCTTTCATAAAGTGTGGAAGCCACAAGTATGCACAATATTCTAGATGGGTCCAAACTTAACATGATCCTATTGCAGACAATTTGTAATAATCACTGTTTGCCATCCTCCAAGTCTGGTATCATGGGCAGGTTTTAAAACTGTACTCCTAGCCACAGTTTTTAAACTTAATGTATTTCCCTCAAAATCTTATCATTAATTATTTACAAAAAAAAATCACTTGCATTATCATTAGCCATGGGTGACATCCCGGAAGACTGGAGGGTAGCGAACATTCTGCCCTTGTTCAAGAAGGGCTACAAAGGAAAACCTGGGAACCATAGGCCAGTAAGTTTAACATCTGTGATAGGTAAGTTACTTGAGAAGATTCTGAGGGATAAGACATACATGCATTTGGAAAGACGGGGTTTGATTAAGAACAGTCAGCATGGCTTTGTGCGTGGGAGATCATGCCTCACAAATTTGTTAGAGTTTTTAGATGAAGTGACCAGGAAGATTGATGAGGGCAGGGTGGTAGACATAGTCTATATGGATTTCAGTAGGGCCTTTAATAACGTTCCACGTGGTAGGCTGCTCTGAAAGGTTAGATCGCATGGAATCCATGGACAGTTAGCAAATTGGCTTCATGGTAGGAAGCAGAGAGTCATAGTGGAAGGATGCTTGTTGGACTGGAGGCCTGTGACGAATGGTGTGCCTCAGGGGTTGGTGCTGGGCCCATTGCTATTTGTTATCTATATCAATGATTTGAATGAAGATGTACAAGGCAGGATTAGTAAGTTTGCAGATGACACTAAAATAGGCGGCAACGTGGACAATGAGGAAGGTTATCAGAAATTGCAGCAGGATCTTGTTCAGCTGGGGAAGTGGGTAGAGAAATGATAAATAGAGTTTAAAAAAGTTAAGTCTGAGGTGTAGCATTTTGGAAAGTCAAATCAAGGTACGATTTTCATGGTGAAGGTTAGTGCCTTAAGGAGTGGAGTGGAACAGAGGGACCTTGGAGTTCAGGTGCATAGTTCTCTGAAAGTGGAGTCACAGGTAGACAGGGCAGTGAAGAAGGCTTTTGGCACACAGAGATAGTAAGAACTGCAGATGTCGGAGTCAGAGATAACACAGTGTGGAGCTGGAGGAAGACAGCAGGCCAGGCAGCATCAGAGGAACAGGAAGGGTCCCGGCCTGAAATGTCAACTTTCCTGCTCCTCTGGTGCTGTGTTCCTCCAGCTCCACGCTGTTATTTTTGGCACACTGACCATGATCAGTCAGGCCATCGAGTACAGAAGTTTGTAAGTTATGTTGCAGTTATAGAAGACATTGGTGAGGTCGCACTTGTGTTCAGTTTTGGTCACCTCGCTAGAGGAAGCAAGTTATTAAACTGGAAAGAGTGCAGAAAAAAATTATAAGGGTGTTGCCAGGTCTCAAGGGACTGAATTATATGGAGAGGTTGGACAAGCTGGGACTTTTTTCTTTAAAGCAAAGGAAACTAAGGGGTGATCCTATCAAAGTGTGTAAGGTCATGAGAGGCATGGATTGGGTGAATGCACTCAGTCTTTTTCCCAGGGTTGGGGAAATTGAGGACTTGAGAGCATCAGTTTAAGGTAAGAGGGGAAAGAATACATGGGAACCTGAGAGGCAACTTTTTTACACAGATGGTGGTACACATATGTAATAAGCTGCCAGCGGAAGTGGTTGAGGTGGGTACATTAACATTTAAAAGGCATTTGGAGAAATGCGTGGATAGGAAAGGTTGAGAAGGATATGGGCCAAGTGCAGGGAAATAGGGTTAGAGTGGATGGACATTTTGATCGGCATGGACCAGTTTGGGCCAACGGGCCTGTCTCCCTGCTGTAGGACTCTATGACTGTAATTGCTGCAACCAGGCATCTCCAACAAAAGGAAAACCTGTAGGGGGATGATATGTTCAATTAATAGATCGCTCCCCAGTACACATCATTTATGGGGGCTCATTTATAGACAACATCACAAACAGTGATTTTTACAAATGGCTAAAATGGTGAGCTGGGAAAGTTCAGTATGTAAGGAATGCTTGGTGTACATTTTAACTCCAGAAAATACGTTGCTGGAGAAACTCAGCACGTCTGGCTGCATCTGTGTTAATGTTTCAAATCGATATGACTGTCCTTCAGTTCTGACTATAACGGACTCAAAACATTATTCACAGATGCTACCAAACCTGCTGAGCTTTCCCCAGCATGTTTTGCTTTTCTTTCAGATCTCAGGTATCGGCAGTATTTTAAAAACCAAAAGAACTGCGGATACTGTAAATCAGGAACAAAAACAAAGTTGCTGGAAAAGCTCAGCAGGTCTGGCAGCATCGGTGAAGGAGAAAACAGTGTTAACGTTTCGGGTCCGGTGACCCTTCCTCAGAACTATCTGCAGTATTTTACTTTTTTTTTCTTTCTTTCTCTTTAAAAGTACATTTAAGTGAGCAAGTGATTCTCAATCAGTGAAAAACTGTACAGCAGTTATCATGTAAATAAGCAAATTTGCAAAAGACAGACTTGTGAATGTGCTTTACTGTATTGGAACATTTTTGTTTGAAAAGGTTAGTGTTAGTGCCTTGGAAAAAGTAGCGTCCAGCATTTCCTGGTTTACCCTCCCTCAATAGGTACACTTGAACATTTAAGGCAATAGCACATTAAGGTGGAGGTAAAGGGAAGAAAAGGCCACAATTTAGGATAAACCTGAAAACAACTCTATGTAGGCATATTTTGTGCCATAATCTTGTCCTTCCTTTTTTCTAAAGAGCTTATAAACATTATTGGCTTTGGTTGAATTACCTGATAGAAACCACTTACAAGAACCACCTGAGTTTTGATAGCTCCTTTAAAACCCGATAGTGTATGAGTGGAATGTAATCAGATAAAACAATGCACCCGGTCAAAGAAAGAGACATTAAGAGATAGATTTGGAGGAGCATTTTAAAGGAGGAAAAGTAAACATTGTTGGGGAGGGAATTCCTGAGTTTTGGGTCAAGACAGTTGAAGCAAGGGCCATCTACAGTTGCCCAAATGAGGTCAGGGAGGCATGAACACCAGATGTTGAGGAACTCAGAATTCTCAAAGGCTTGGAGACTAGGTGAAGATTACAAGAATACAGCAAAGCCATGAGGGGATTTGCTGACAAGGTAGGAATTTTAAAATCAAAGCAGGACAGCTTGGCTCAGGAATTCTCTCCCCATGTCTATCAGTCTGGCTTTAAGTCACTCCTTGAAATAAATCACTCCCAATATTTGTGAACTCGTGTCAAATTTTATTTAAGAATCACACCTTGGGGTGGTTCACTACTATAAAGGTGATAGGAAACATAAGTTTTTGTGCAGGTGATAATTTTTCAAATTGACTTATTTTTCTTTTCGGCTTTAAATCTCACAATTTGTTAATAAATTAGTTCCGGCAAGGGAAACCTTCAGTTTTGTAAAATATTGCCAGCCTCAGCTTTTTAATGATAAACATAAAGTTCAATTGGAACAAAAAGAAGCTGAATCAATATTTGAGTAATTATTTCCATGAAATGAATATTTACATCAGAGCAATTAGATAATGTGATATATTGCATTACGTTTATTGGAAAGCTGATTTTACAAGACTGTTGCATCATCAATTGATGTCTATGTGAGAGGCAATTTAAAAAAATTAAAACATCACTGATATTGACTTGGAAATAAATAACTTCAGGTCATATTATGTGTTCCACTACAGGATACTATGAAAACTTGTTTCAGAAACTCCAGCGCTCTCACCAAGCAGAAGGAATTACAGGTCTCCTGTTGCTGTATACTAGCCATGTTATTCATGTATTAGAGGTAAGATTAACAACTTGGGACTTTATAAAATGGGAAAATGAAAGAGCCTTTTTGTATTGAAAATTTGAGCAAGAGTAAAGTGCAGCAGTTTTTGAAGAGTGATGTCAGCTAATTTAATATAGAGAAACTTTGGGATAAACAAAATTAAATAACTTACAGATGAAAAGAGGCACTCTCACAATATATAGCACTCTTTTCATTCATTAACACCAAGTATATCACTTCACAGGAGTGGAGTATAGAAAGAAGCACGGTCAAGGTCTAGATTAGGCATGATATGATAGCTGTAAATAAAGTAAAGCATATTTCCTTTACGATTCCAGATATGCTTAATAAATTTAAAAAAACACATGATATGCTCTGAATAGTTTGATTGTATTGGTAACTGAAATGAATTAAAGAAGCCAATATCTTGTCAAAAAAAATCAAAAGCTGACATCTTGTGAAAGTATTGAAAAGCATAAATTATTGACCATAGACAAGATGGATACAAGGTTGGCATGTATACAAAATAGTGAAGTAAATTCACAGTGGAGTAGGAAGGAATATAAATGACAAAAGGACAAGTTAAACAGATTAATGGGAATGTTTATGGATATACTTCATGTCAATATTAGATAACAAAGTGAAAACACATTGCTTCCCACAGTTATGGAAAGTATTTGTTAGATGACATGGTGAAGCACACAATTCACCATTTCCAAAATGGGAAAAAACAGATATAAGAAATTAAGTCCTACAACAGCTTTGGAAAGAAGCAGTTTCAGCCTGAAAAAGAGGAATACTTCCCTTTCAGCCTGAACACAAACAGAAAACCGACTTGTGTCTTTCACTAATTTTATTTCATCTTAACGGAGCTCCTACACAGCTGCAATCATTGCCATCAATTGCTGTCCTGGTCAGTTACTGGCTACCTTGCCTGCTATGAATTCTAGTTTGCTCCGTAGCTATGTTCTTGAGTCCAGTCAGATGTTCTATGGCCTACATGTCTGATTTTTATGCAATTGTCCCACTCTGTCCTTTATTTATTTTTCTGATTACATAACCCAATATAGGAGTGACACAGCCCTCGGTGACTTGAACTGGATAACCATGTCCTGTGTGGGGTGTCTGAATGCAAAGGTGGATTGTGTTCACATTAGATCGAGTGCAATTTGATTTGAAACATAAGCAGTGGGCTGCATTTTATACTTTTCAGAGAGGCAGGCCAGAAACTAAGCGTTCCACTTCCTCAAGACCCTGCTGTCTGTGTGCATCCAATCCAATGTCAGATTGCTCATTACAGGCTGTCCATAGGAAAGAGGCCAGTTGTAGGTGCAAAGGATATTATTTCCCAACCACAAACCCTCTGACCTTCTTGCTATTATCAGGGCCAATTTAGAGTCACAGATTCATACAGCTCGGACACAGACCCTTTGATCCAACCAGACCATGGTAACGATAATCCCAAACTAACCTAGTTCCACTGCCTCTGCTTGGCCCATATCCTTCAAACATTTCTTATTCATGTACCTATCCAAATGTTTTTTAAACATTGTAACTGTACCCGCATCCACCACTTCCTCTGGAAGCTTATTCCACATACAAACCACTCTCTGTGGAAAAAAAATTGCCCCCATGTCTTTTTAAAACTATTCTCCTTTCACCTAAAAAATATGCCCCGATCTTGAAATCCCCCACCCTTGGGAAAAGACACATGCCATTCATCTTATTTATACCCCACATGATTTTAAACCTCTATAAGGCCATCCCTCAACCTCCTACACTCCAATGATAAAAGTCCCAGCCTATTCAGCCTCTCCCTATAACTCAAACTTTCCAGTCCCAGCAACATCCTGGTAAATCTTTTCTGAACCCTCTCCAATTTAATAATATCCTTCTATAACAAGGGAAGCAAAACTGGATACAGTATTCCAGAAGAGGCCTCGTCAATGTCCTGTAGAACCTCAACATGACATCCCAGTATGCCAGTTTTTAAATTCCATGATGTTGCCACACAACTCAACAAATTGACAGGAGTTTCAGATAGTGATAATGGTTTATTTTCAGGCATCCTGAAGGAGTATTAGTTTTATCAGCATAAGGCATAAAACCAACTCTACAGGGTTACAGACCCTTCCGAGCTTTAGACAAAATACCACAATAATAAGTATTGTAGTTCCCACGGCACATTGTTCAGGTATTTGATGTAACATGCTCTTTTCTCACACAGGCATTGTCTGCATTTCACCCAAGGCCGACACTATCCTTGCTAATAGTGTGACTCGTGCATTCCTATCCTATCTTTCTACATGTATGGTCCTCATTTACTTTTACAATCATTGACAATTCCTGACTTAAAATTTTAACCTTTAACTAACTAGGGCTGATTCGATCCTTCAACAATACGGTCAGTTCTTGTGACTTTGTGTTAACATAAAAATAGAAGTGAGGATATTTGTTGTGGCTACGTTCATAATATACAATAAATCATACCCTTGTGTGCATACATAACTGGTGAGTTCCAAGAAGCAGTGCTGTCGACTGGGACATCATGCAGCAAAGGGGTAATGTGCAGTCACACAACTCAAAAATTGATAACTAAAACTATAAAGACCCCCTTCTTTTATAATCAGGCCTTATTCATAAAATCACAGAATCCCGACAGCATGAAACAGGCCCATCGGCCCAATAAGCCGACACTGACTCTCAGAGCATCCCACCAAGACCCATCCCCCTATAACCCACCTCATCTACACATCCCTGAACACTATGGGCAATTTAGCATGGCCAATCCACCTAGCCTGCACATCTTTGGACTATGGGAGGAAGCCGGAGCACCCGGAGGAAACCCACGCAGACATGGGAGTCCACACAGAGAGTTGCTCGAGGGTGGAATTAAACCCGGGTCCCTGGCACTGTGAGGCAGCATTGCTAACTACTGCAAGTGCAAAAAAGATAAGTATCTTTTAAAGAAACTTATAGATGCTGTCACCTTAATAGGTAGGATCTCCTGGCACTTTCAACCATGGTGTCAGAAGCAGGTCTTTTCTACCACTTGTTTACATTGTAAAGGACTCCAATATTTTTTAATGTCCACACCTGAAAAGTGCGGCAGGCAATGGAAAATTTTGAACAATCTTAACAAGATTAACAGTTTACTAGGTAAAAATTTCAAAATGTTGGTTGGGCAACTGATTATTATCAACATTTACACACCTTCCATATTATTAGAGATTGGCAGGCTGTCAATCTGACATCATCACGTCAACAGTTTGATTAGTCAGGGGAGTAGAGCATGGGGGCAAGTGTGTGCAACATTCCTGATTTGGGCATGTAAAATCCAGCCCATTACTAAGTAAGGCACACTAAACATATGTTCAAAATCACGTAATTCAGTTTGTTTAATAATATGAAAAGTGTATCTCAAGTACTCTCTCAATTCAACGCCTCCTCTGTTCCATCAAAGAATTATACTCCCCCCATGACACAAGATCATACCTTCGACCTAGAATTAGCTTTTCCATTTCTAACATTAGCCAGTACTTTGTACTGAGTGAGATGTAATCAATACATTGTCAATCATTCTTTCTATTGTATTTCTTATGCTTGGCTGACCAGTCATTGCACAATGCAGCAACAAGTGAGTTGTATCAGATTAATTACTTCATAAACTAGTGCTTGGAAAGATATCACCATAGAAATGAGTCCAAAGTGGATGAATGCTTTTAAACAATGCCTGCTTTAAGCTAATTTGCATTTGAAGGGTCAAAAGGTTGATGTTTATTAATGAATCTGCCAACAATATCGCTGAATGTATTTAATATATTGTACAGTGCAGTTATTTTAACACTGCTGAAATGTAACTGATTGTTTACACACAATGGAAGTTGTATGGAATGGGAGCTTTGGGTTATCCCGATAACAAAGGTTTTATGTGGCTGAGCTATACCAAATTCATTTCTACTTTTCCACATATATTGCCAAAAATTACCTGTTTTACATGTTTTTAAAAAATTGGTCAGCATTTGCCCTACATCTCTTTATTATTCTGACTGCTCATTGTATAGTCTCCTGATTTTTTTTCACAGTTATATATCCTATAATTTAGAGTTATCATTAATTTTTACTATTCTTTCTTTTATCTCCATATCCAAATTATTATGTATGTAGAGAATAAAAGCAGTCTCAGCACAGGTCCCTGGTACACATCATCTTGCCAATCAGACAAGCATTCGTTTGCTGTTACTCAGTGCATTCTATATTTTTATGTCCTTTCCATCCAGGACACCATTTTATATTGCACTTTTAATATTTTTACGTTTTAAGTGTGTGTATAATGTATTGCACTTTTAAAACTTATATATGCTAAATGATTATTAGATGCTGTTAATACTGAAATATTTCAGCTAGATAAATTGAGTGGGGAACATAGATATATGGAAGATACTTAAAAGCTGGGTCAGGAACATCCATAAAGGGTCAAATCGAATTTTGGGTTTTGAATACAGAACATTGAACACTGAAGTTATAAAGTGATGAAGAAACTCCATTGCACATTGGTTAGGCCACAACTGGAGCACCAAATACTCTCCTAGAAATGTGACAGGCAGAAGAGTATTAGAAACCTGGAAATGGTGTAACATATACTCATAAGAGTGATACCAACCACAAAACAATGCGGTTAAAAAATACAAGGTCAGAGTTTCTGCTTTGGGTGCAATTTGTGATTAGGCCACATTTCTGCAGGTTTTCAAAAGTATTTTTGCACGCCAAATTTCAGCTCAAACACTGGTAACTTGATGACACTGGTAGCCCTGAAAGGTACAACTGTGTGGTGGTAGTAGGAACTTTTCTGAAGAAGGGTCTAGGCCCGAAATGTCAGCTTTTCTGCTCCTCTAATGCTGCTTGGCCTGCTGTGTTCATCCAGCTGTACACCTTGTTATCACAACTGTATGGTAGATGGGTTACTCTCAAGAAATTAACATTTTCAATCAGTGTGTCCAGTCCACCAGCTGTGAGTGAGCAGATTATAAAAAATTGAAAATGACTTTGAAGAAAAATCTATCCAGAGCCATTTCATTGCTATATTAATGTATAAGAGGCAGTTTCTTGGTAAATAATGGAACAAAAGTCAAAAAACCTTTAAAACATGCCTACTGCTCGTGCACTGTCCCTGCTAAAAAAAAAAAGTTTAATTATAAGAACCTCTGCACGGCTCAAATCGATGCAATTTGCAGAAACTCTAAATGGTGTATAATTAGGTCTGGGGGTTTGATCAGGACAGACCAAGCTTTTAGTATGCTGCTTTTTAAATCTCATAAAGGATGGGGGAAACTGGATTTACAGTCTGTGGAAATATTTTTTCTGGAGGCTTTTGTGGTGGCTTGACTAATTTTGAGCAAACTGTGCTGGGAACAAGAGCACAATCCAGTGGAAATTTTACCCCTGGGGATACTTTCTTTTTCCACTGTTCTCCACTTTTTAGTAGTATTAGTATCCCTACTTGGTGAAGATGTCAAAGCTGAAATGTTTTCCTCCCATATAGTGGAGAGATCCATTGTTAGGCAGTGATCATCATGATGAGCCGTGCTAGTATGAATGGGATTTTCTTTGAGTTTATGGTTGCACAATTATTAATTATTTCAGTTACTACTTTCCCCAATGCTTTTTTTCTCTTTAATTTTCCTCTTGTCTCCATAGACCATCCATAAAATCTGTAATAGTTGGCTTTTACCTTTCCTCAGTTTACTGCTCGTCAGTGATATCATTGCAGTAATTGTTCATTTGTCGAAATGAAGCCAAGCTACAGTTGCATTTATTCAACAACCATTGCTCTAGAAATGAGGTAAAGAAGGGTAAAAGCAAATTACTACAGATTTTGGACAAACTTCACTGTTGCTGATGACAACCAGTTAAACCAGGTACTATCACCCCCGGGGAAGCTGGCTTTGTTTACCCCATGGCAGGTAAAGTCATTCTTGATGTAGTTTGGTTTACAAAGAAACCACTCATGATCCATAGACAGTGCCTTCATGAAAATAAAATCAGTGCTCTTGAACGCAATGTCCGTTGCATTGACCATTTTCCTTTACCCACAGTCTTCCAGTGATGTACTATATTCAGTGATCCGGGATCTAAAAGCTATGCAACAACAAGAAAGGTAAAGCTACACTGTTACACTGTATCACAATGGTAATAATTCAGATGTTTGACATCTGAGTCATATCTCTCCTTCCTGAAGGGATTGTTTCCTCTTTTACAGGGTCATTCATTCTCTCACCATCTTCCCACCTTGCTGTCTTTCCCCAGCATCTTCCAATGCATCTTGCTTGCAGATGACCCCATCGATAGGTATGCAAGGGGTCATATTCCACTGGCCAGGTCACCTGTTCAGAATTACGTCAGTCGCCACATTCAAAGATTGTTGATACCTTCAGAATTCAATTGTGCAGGCCTATTAATGTCCATGAAAAGTTACAGAAGTAGGGTACTGCAGCCAATCATTGACACAATCTTAGATTTACTGAAAGAGTTAAACATCATTAGCAAACACTTCCTGACTCAAACATGCCACCAGTTTCAATGTGTCTCTTTACACTCTTTTGAAAACAAACCACCTGACAGCCCATTAAAGGGACACTGTCACAAAAACGGTGGGGAAAATGAAGCTTAATGAAAATAAATGTCACTATGGGTGGTAGATAATGCAATCCATCCCCTGGGGTGCCCTCCAGTTGGAGACAACTTGATGTGGACACTGCACACTCCCTCCCCGGGAGCACCTAGACATAGACATAACTTCAGAGGAAGTAGGCAATAGGGTCTAATGACCTCTTCAACAAACCTGCCGCTTGGGCCTATGAATCGCCACCTAGTATCTCGTTAAAGATATTGTTAATCCCCTGATCAGATGTGCATGACACACTTCTGCAGCAAGTGGGACTTGAACCCAGGTCTCAAAAGTAGGGACACTACCAATGTGCCACAGGAACACTGCAATATCTCCTTACAGCTGTGTTCTAATCAACTTCTTCAGAGATGTTACCACACACCTCTGGAGCAGGTGGGACTTGAACCCGAATCTCCTGGCCCGAGGTTACCACTGCACAAGAGCACTATAATATTTCCCTATACTCTTTTGAAAAAGAACATTTGAATTAAACTATTTAAATCAGGTTTTAAAAGGTAGTAGCTCCTCACAGGGCAGTGTAACAAAAATTAAAACTTTAAAAGCAAAATTAAAATGTAACTTGAAATGTTGTTTTGTGGAGAGATAATGACATCACACTACCCAGTTGTTGCAGAAACCTTGAGAATACCAGTGGGCACAACATGCTGCCTCTCCAGGGACATCAGGATGCTGACTGACCCACAGGACAAAGGCTGGCAGTTGGATCTAAAGACGGCCATGACCTGCTGCCAGGACCTGTCGATGGCCACCTAGTATCGTGATAAAAATCAAACACACAAAGCACATTTAAACTGAAATGAAAACGTGGTCTTGGGCAAAGATAATGACTCCAGCCGCTACAGTACTCACTGTGAAAGGCCTCAAGTGTGCCAGTGAGCAATGTGTGCCCCCTCACTCAGGGTCATCCAGGTGCATATGTAACCATGAAGAAGGGGCTAGAGGAGTTGATGGCCACATAGTGTTAAACATCATCTGACGATGTGCAGGAACCCCACTCTGAAATGCCACATTTTCTGGGAAGGAATTAAGGTGTGCTGAGAGGTTGTATGATTTGCTGGCCTCTGCTTTCTCTGAGCCTTCATCTTGGCTGGCTGAAGTTTTCATTTTTGCTTAGCTCTTCCATTGGCCTTCCACACAGTCAACCTCCAATGATCACCACTGTCAGCGACTATCTCGTTGGTGTTAATCTTGCTTGCAGATGACCCCATCCATAGATATGCAGGAGGTCATATTCCACTGGCCAGGTCCCCTGTTCAGAATTAGGTCAGCAGCCATGTTCAGCCATTCCGCTTGGACTAATCTTTTTACTGAACTGAACCGTATAGGGAACAGTATGGGTAAAAAGCTGATCATGATGTTCAAAGGATGTTCATTGTGCATGAATTAATTCAAAGGTTTATGGGAGTTTTCCATTAGTTGTAGCTTCCCACAGGTTTCAATAAATTTTGCAAGTGCCCTCAGTTCTGGATTGTAAGCAGTAGTGGGAAAAAAGAACATGTTCAATTTGATTCCAGAAACAATTTAGAATGTTTCCTAATGCAAAGTTCAAAATAGCCCAAAAGGAGCCCATAAGGTAGAGGTATTGTGTTAAAAGGTAGTCCTGCTATCAGTGTTATGCAAAGGACAGTTTTGCAGTGCATGTAGCATAGAAATGGAATAGGTTATTAAGGAGCAGGTGGAGGAATTTGCATATGCAGAAACTTAACTGATTGCTGAAGAATTAGACAAAAGCCAATCTCAAAGCAAATCTGACAGCGTACATTTATTCAGAAAGATATTTTTAAGGAGATTGAAATATTAAAGAAGCACACAACTTCAGAACTCCGTAGGTGGGAGTTTGTAATTTTTCTGTGCTAATTGTTATCACCAATTTAATCAAGTCGTACATTGTAGCTCATTCTCTAGGGTTGGTTCAAGTCACTCACTGCAACTGATAATTAACTAACATGATGCAAATGTGTCTTTATGCTGTTTGTCCAGGGATTTCACTGAAGTTATGGCAGAATAATGGGAATGGGAGAAGAAGCAGGACACCCTCTGTATAAACTTAAAGGTCTTGAATTTTAAAATATTTGTCTATTTCCAAATTGTTTCAGAGCTTTACTTTTGGAGCCCAAAATTCTGTTAATGTCACATAACATTCCAAGCAGATTCTTCCAGCAATGGGAATATAATGTCCTGAATATCACTGCAGAACGTCTGGATGATACTTTACAGGGGGAACCAATTGAGAAGATCATCAGTGAATTCCTAACTTTGCTTCTTAAGCTGGGAGTACACATGCAGAAAACCTATAAGGTAGCTAGTAGTTATCTCAACAAAACTAGTTTTTGTCTATTAAGATACTGCTTTCTTTTCCCACCTTTTTTAAATTTGCTTGAGTTGTGTAATGCTCCCAGCCAAGTGGGACAACATTTAATATGGTTTAGCTAATTCTGCACTCTTATCAGCTATCATGAGGCTCTTCCATCCATGAGAATCACTCTTCCATCAGAACACATCATCTTCAGCTTCTAGACAATATGCATGCACAGTATTGCATAAACTCCATCTGGCACAGCAGGCTAAAACTCCATTTATCATTTACCTATTCTGATTAAGAAAATGATATTAATTGACAATTTATACCATGGTACATTTTAGTATCTGATATAATAATTAATACTGTTTATTAATTTAGCAAGGGCAGTAAATAATCCTATGATGCTGCTGGGCCTGCTGTGTTCATCCAGCTCTACACCTTGTTATTTTGGATCCTCCACCGTCTGCAGTTCCTATTATCCCTTATGCACTAGGTTGGTTTAGTGATGATACTTCTAATTCTAAGTCAGAAAGTTGTGAGCTTAATCTCCACTGTAGGACTGATGCCGGTAACATGGGCTGACAGTTTAATGCAAGACTGGGGAAGTTAATTCTTGTTGAAGGCATCACATTTGAATGAGAGGCCAAAATCTATGATAAGGTGGATGATGAATCCATGATTTGAAGAGCAGGAGGATGTGTCTCTTCAACATTTATCCCTCAACTTATCCCATTCAAATCTACTGATCATTTGCCTCATTACTTCTTGTGATATCTCGCTGCAAGTAAACTGTTTGTCTACACACTAATGGTTACACTTATAAATGCGAGCGATCTGCTGTGAAGTTATTTAGCCATTAAAATACGAGTGGTGTAATATTTGTGCAAGCTTTCTTTTTAAATGTACTAAATCATCAAGAAGACAACACACCTTCAGGACCAAAGTGGGATTCTGAGCATCAATATTTTTAAACAAGGTCTATATACGACTAAAGCGAAAATTAGACTGCTCTCTTCCATTTGAAGTTGCTAAACGCCAACTCCTTTGTAAAGAAAGATTCAGTAGGACAAGCAGATACAAACATTTATGTAGAATAGGAAAGTCAAGAGACGTAAAAGCATAAATGTGTAGATTCTTCATCTAAATTTTGCACTCACACACTGGCATAAAGTTGTGATCTAGGAAGTGAGAAACAATGGGCTACTGTTTCTTAAAGTTCTAATAAAAACAGGGATAGTAGGAACTGCCGATGCTGGAGAATCTGAGATAACGAGGTGTGGAGCTGGATGAACACAGCAGGCCAAGCAGCATCAGAGGAGCAGGAAAGCTGACGTTTCGGGTCTGGACCCTTCTTCAGAATTGGGGGAGGGGAAGGCGATTCTGAAATAAATAGAGAGAGAGGGGAAAGCAGATGGAAGATGGATAGAGGAGAAGATAGGTGGAGAGGAGACAGGCAGGTCAAGGAGGCGGGGATGGAGCCAGTAAAGGTGAGTGTAGGTGGGGAGTTAGGGTGGGGGTTAGTCAGTTCAGGGAAGACGGACAGGTCAAGTAGGTGGGCATGAGGCTGGTAGGTAGGAGGTGGGGGTGGGGCTTGAGGTGGGAGGAGGTGGGAGAAAGGATGGACAGGTTAGGGACGCGGGGACGAGCTGGGCTGGTTTTGGGATGCGGTCGGGGGAGGGGAGATTTTGAAGCTTGTGAAGTCCACATTGATACCATTGGGCTGCAGGGTTCCCAAGCGAAATATGAGGTGTTGTTCCTGCAACCGTGGCATCGTTGTGGCACCGGAGGAGGCCCAGGATGGACATGTTGTCCAAGGAGTGGGAGGGGGTGTTGAAGTGGTTCACGACTGGGAGGTGCAGTTGTTTAGTGCGAACCGAGTGTAGGTGTTCCACAAAGCGGTCCCCAAGCCTCTGCTTGGTTTCCCCGATGTAGAGGAGGCCACATCAGGAACAGCGGGTACAGTATACCACATTAGCAGATGTGCAGGTGAACATCTGCTTGATGTGGAAGGTTTTCTTGGGGCCTGGGATGGGGTGAGGGGGAGGGGTAGGGGCAGGTGCAGCACTTCCTGCGGTTGCAGGGAAAAGTGCCGGGGATGATGGCGCTGTTCCACAACTACCTAGAATACACGTCCTCTCACCCACCTTCCTGCAAAAATGTTATCCGCTATTGCCAATTCCTTCACCTCTGCTGCATCTGCTCCTGAGATGAGGCATTCCACTCCCGTACATCCCAGATGTCCTCGTTTTTCAAGGACCACAACTTCCCCTCCACAGTGGTTGAAAATGCCCTCGACCGCATCTCTCGCATTTCCTGCAACTCAGCCCTCACACCCACTCCCCGCAAAAACAACCAAAACAGAATCCTCCTCATATTCACGTACCACCCCACCAACCTCCGGATCCAACACATCATCCTCCGGCACTTTTTCCATCTGCAATCTGGCCCCACTACCAAAGACATTTTTCCGTCCCCACCCTTATCTGCTTTCCGGAGGGACCATTCTCTCCGTGACTCCCTTGTCCGCTCCACACTCCCCACCAGCCCCACCACCCCCGGCACTTTTCCCTGCAACCTCGGCACTTTTCCCTGTGGCCTCCTCTACTTCGGGGAAACCAAGTGGAGGCTTATAGACCGCTTTATCGAACACCGACACTTGGTTCACGACATACGACTGCACCTCCCAGTCGCGAACCACTTCAACTCCCCCTCCCACTCCTTGGATGACACGTCCATCCTGGGCCTCCTCCAGTGCCACAACGAAGCCACCCAAAGGTTGCAGGAACAGCACCTCATATTTCGCTTGGGAACCCTGCAGCCCAATGGTATCCATGTGGATTTCACAAGCTTCAAAATCTCCCCTCCCCTGACCGCATCCCAAAACCAGCCCAGCTTGTCCTCGCCTCCCTAACTCGTTCTTCCTCCCACCTATCCCCTCCTCCCACCTCAAGCCCCACCCCCACCTCCTACCTACCAGCCCCATCCCGTCTACTTGACCTGTCCGTCTTCCCTGGACTGACCAACGCCCACCCTAACTCCCCACCTACACTCACCTTTACTGGCTCTATCCCCACCTCCTTGACCTGCCCATCTCCTCTCCACCTATCTGCTCCTTTATCCATCTTCCATCCGCCTCCCCCTCTCTCCCTATTTATTTCAGAATCCCCTTCCCCTCCCCCATTTCTGAAGAAGGGTCTGACCCGAAACGTCAGCCTTCCTGCTCCTCTGACGCTGCTTGGCCTGCTGCGTTCATCCAGCTCTACACCTTGTTATTGTTATTGCTAATAAAAACAGGTCTGTTTAGTTAACGGGTTGGAACACAGATATTAGGTTCATTCAAAGTGTGGACCTCTACTAACAATAAACAAATCAAGAAGAGAAAAAAAGCACATCAGAATGAATAACTCAAACATGAATGTAGATTGTACAACTTAACCAAACTCACTTGGTGGGTACACAGGAGAAGTTGAATTGCTGATTTTATGTCTCATTAAATACTATTCATTGACTTGTATAGACAGTAACATCGGGCAGTGTAAAACCAACATTGCACCCAATCCCTTCAATTTGTTGACTGTTGGAATTGATTAAAATTGTCTCATTGGATACGATATAAAAGCAGTTTTCCACCTGAAACTGTTGGCTTCCCATTTGGCAAGTTAGATTAACTTTGGCTGCTATGCTTCCCAAATTAAAAACAACAGATAGATATATCATAAATTGAAAGAGTCGAAGTATATTTTAGATAATTATCACAAACAACATGAAATTCAAGAGAATATGTGAGATAGTTGAAGACAAAAAAAATTCAGATTAATTCAGTTTCCAAACTATTGGCAAGTTTTCCCAAGAGTTTATTTATCTTCATAATATCTCCAATAGTGATAATAGATGGATGTATCAAACCCTTTCCTCTTTATCTAAAATCTTCAGTGCTGTACAGGAACACTACAGCTACAAACTCCTAGGTATCTATGGCACCTTTAATGTAATAAAATGCCCAAGGGACTTCATAGGAATATTATAATATAAGAGATGACACCAAGACTCAAAAAGAGATATTAGGTCAGATGACCAAAGGTTTGGCTGAAGAGGTAAAGAAGTGCCTTAAATGTGAAAGCGAGCTAGAGAGATAGAGAAGTTTAGGAATGGAATTCCAGAGCTTGGGGTCTAGTAAACTAAAGTTACAATGGACCAGAACATTTTTAAAAGACTCCCAAGTCATCCTGACTGAGCAAAAATCCAGGCAATGATATAAATTATTTTCCTACCTCTGTAAAGAACATTCAGGAATATTTATATATTATAAATCCTGTATAAATAGAAGTCATTATTGTCCAATGTACGTTAATAGCTACAGACTCAATAAGTGATTAATGGCTTATCATAGAATCCCTATAGTGTGGAAGCAAGCCATTTGGCCCATTGGGTCCATATCTACCCTCCAAAAAGCATTCCACCAAGAACCATGTCCCTACCCTGTCCTGGTAAGCTGCATTTCCCATGGCTAATCAACCCAGCCTACACATCCCTGGTCCCTATGGGTAACTTAGCATGGCCAATCCACTTAACCTGCCCATCGTTGGACTGTGGGAGGAAACCAGAGTACCCGAAGAAAACCCACGCCGACACAAGGAGAATGTTCAAATTCCACATAATTGGAACTGAAACTGTGCCACCCATGGTGGCTCACTTAATTTCTACTTAATTCTCTCTTATTTCAGGAAAAAAAATGTAATTGGTTCAGACCAACTTGTGTACATAGCAGATGTGGATATAACAGAAAGAGCACAGAAATCCCAAAACACTATGATCTACATTTTCTAGTAATATAATTTGACGTGAAGTGACAATGTGGTTAAAAAAGTAAATTTTCTTGTGGTGCTTAGAATACAGACTGAAACAATCATTATAAATTTGAGTCAAATTAGCACAAAAAAACTGTTAAAAGGTGATCTGACACACAATTAAAATACTGATCATTAATTTAATTGACATTGTAAATCTAGTGTATATTTAAAAAGCAGGATATCATGATGTAATGTCAAATTTAAAGTATATGACTAAATAGACATTTAGATATTAAAAGGTTTGTGCAATTTAATCAGGCACTGTACAATTGCTTGTTAAGGCTAAACAAATCTACAGTGAAAACAAATTTTAGTGGAAATGAACATCATAGCTTGAGTAGCTTTTTCCTATTTGATGCTAAACTGGACCAGTTTAATGACACAGCATAATATGGGTGTATGAAGATTGACATATAATTCTGTTCCCATTTTCCTAGGAATTCCCCAATAAACCGCTCAGTTCTGTGCTGCAGAATGTGCCAGAACTGATTGTTCCCCAGGAGTTGATTGAACGTCTCCTGAAATCAGATGAACTTTTAACTCCTCACCAATTCTTGGACATCTATGATGCTTCCATAAGTGTCATTATGGATTCAGGTAAGTCATGCTGAAGAACTGTAAATTAGAAAAACACTTTTGAAGCTATTAATTCATCCAGTAAGAAAGGATCGTTCTAGGTATAATTTTTCACAGAAGAATTTTTCAATTATACATTGTCACCCTCTGTCATTCAGAATTCTACCAACTCAGAAAGCTCACCTTGAAAAGTTACCACTTTTCATACGGATTAAGGACCTTGTTGCAGTGTAGTTGCTGTTTGCATAAACTCCAGATAGACCTTTTATAATAGAGGCATTAGACTTTTCCTTTGCTTGTATACACTAGCTTTCAATTTGATGTCAAGACGTCAATGTTATCTAAGTGCTGTGCTGAGTGATGTAGTTCTGAATTCCATTGAGTTCTCTTGTTCTTCCAGTCTCATTTGGTATATTAGTTCTCAGGCTCACCCTTAGGATCCTTCTTAAGCAGTGCACTTTACAGCTGTTGATTTCCTTTTCTTCTGTCCCAATGTTCCAAGCTTTACGTCCATTATTCATTTCTGACCAGACATAACATTTGAGTACATAGATTCTTGTTCCAAGACTCAAACTTCTTACTTAATGTTGTAAAGTTAGTTTTGGTTTGCTTCCTAGGTAGTTGCATTGATTGATGCAGTCCATCTTATTTCCATCGATTAATGTTTTGGTCCTTACTGGAACATCTTTTTCTTTGTCTTACCATAGTACTTACTTGTAGTTGAGTGTAAACGCACGTCTTCTACCTTCTGACTGACTTGATTATTGTTTAAAAATTTAGATACACGTCAAAACCTCCTGCAGTTATCTACCAGCAAAATCAAAGCTATCATCTTCCGTTCTTGTTAGCATCTGTGATGATCGGACGTGAAGTGTAATGAATTCCTCACCAGCCTTTTTGGGCTAATTCTAGGACTGCACGTTATCATCTGAGCCTCCCGGTCTGGTTTGGGTTTTAAAAAAACCCTACTTTTGTACAGCTTTCCCCCTGTGATGGCAAGCATTTAACTTGCACCATTTTAACCTGGAGGCTGGATATTTTAAATGTTGTCTTTGACATTAATTCAGAGATCCAGGCAATGTTGTGGGGAAAGCAACGAATGCTGAAGATCACAGCGGGTCAGACAGCATCCATGGAGACACAGCAAGCTAATGTTTCGAGTCTAGATGACTTTTCATCAGAGCTGACAAAGCATCAACAAGATTCAAAACATTAGCTTGTTCTCTCTCCATGGATGCTGCCTGACCCGCTGTGATCTCCAGCATTTGCTGTTTTCAGTATAGATTCCAGCATCTGCAGGAATTTTCTCCTCAATGTTGTGGGGATTTGGGTTCAAATCCTGCCTTGGCAGATGGTAGAATTTGAATTCAATAAAAAATAAATCTGTAATTAAGAGTCTAATGATGACTATGAAATCATTACCAATGTGGGAATAAATAACTGATTCTGATTCACTAATGTCCTTTAGGGAAGGAAACTGCCATCCTTTCCTGGTCTAGCCTACATCTGACTCCAGACCCATAGCAATTTGGTTGACTCTTAAGTGGCCTCTGAGCAATTAGGGATGGGTAATAAATGCTGCCCTATCAGTGAAGCCATATCCTGTGAATGAATAATATGAATAAAAGTCTTCACTCTTACATCATCCAATGTTTACAAATTAGCTGGACTGCCATGATTCACTGCATAACTACAGTATTATCACACCGAGTTTTCTGCCTACTGCTCCTTGCATCCTGGAGAACTGACATCTAGGTGTTTGCACTTATACTTAGATTTCCTCCAGGGCGTCCTCACTGTAACGTCTTCCTTGCGACATTATCCATCCCTGGCTTTGCAACCTCTTCTGGCCACAGATTCCTTAATGTATTCTTCATTCTTCTTCTTTCCCATTCCTTGGTCCTCCATTGCCCAGAGGGAAAACCCAGTAAAGGAAACCAGTAACATTTGCAAATGAACGTACTGGTCATATTGGAGCACTGTTCCAAGTCGTACAAAACAAGTCAGACCAATACGCATCATTCGCAGGTTTTGATTATTTTTTTCCCTTCTGATTGTTGTTCCTTCAGCCACTGAGCACCTATGCTCCAAAGTTCTCTCCTTCAACACTTCCACTTGCTCACATCTCCCACTGCCATAAGCCTTGCAGGGACTAAGAGCTTCACTCCTTCTTTGCCTTTTTTGTTTCCTTCACCACGCTTATTAATTTTCCAATTGTTGCCCACCATCAAATAAAAATGTTTGTGGAAAAAGTGTTTTGAAAGTACAAATTGTAGGTTTTACCTCCATCAACTGGTGGCTTCAGGGCAAGGCATTCAGTGAATTTGCTGGACCACAGGAGGTCAACTTGTCCCCAGGCCCCCACTCCCCTAGCCTGACCTCAGCAGCTCTAGCCATAGCCCCTCACCCCAAGACCAGAGCATGTGTTGGACCACAGATTGACGATGAGGGAGGTGCACCCTGTTTTAATAATCAAACTGTAAAAGGCGACCATTCAATTTTCACTAACCAGAGAAAAAGCTTGTCCTGTATCTAGCATTGAATTCCACAGCTCCACCTGTACATTCATTGGTAGACAATCCAAAATACTTACTGTTGTACTGTTCTGTGCTTTATTTGTTTTATTTCATGCTTGCTTCTTTATATTGGTTAAAGGACATGTTTTTGGAAGCACCAACATGACAACTGTTTAGAGTATTCTCTGACAGAAGGTATGGCATGGCCATCCATCATTACCATACACACTGCCCATCCACACATTTAAAATGACTAGTGTTTTTGTATGCTTACTTCATTAAAACTATCGTGCATTAATTTGCATGGGACAAATTACATTATTAACTGCATGCAAGTCTTTGCCTTACCTTAAACACAGCATCAAGTAAATAGATCATTTGAGTGTGCTAACAAAGTGTCCACATTTATTTATACTGACTGCGCTCTGTAAATCTCAGTATAATACTTTGCACTTGAAAGTTAATTGTTTTGATGCTCGTCTGCTGGAAATTCAAACAATTCATGAAAGTGTTTATTTTTGCCTATTGGTAAAACTTAAGTCTATTAATGGGAATTATAAGCTTTTACAAAAATACTAGTGAAAAAATAACTGGAGTTAGCACTTCTGTATTATTCAGAGATTTACATCCGATCTAAAGTATGTATTGTGTGCACTGGTGGTGTAACACTACATTTCCACAACCATCAATTCAGTTTTCCAAAGCTGCAAACTGAGCTTAGCCGCTCTGTTAAACATTTTGGTATTTCCACACCAACAATCTCAAGATGATGGAGTACTCCATAGTTTAGGAAGGGAAAAAAAACTGGGCAAAAGCCCCAAAACTTGCAGCTGGTGTGCCTCCATCTGCAGAGAGACAACATTATTGATGGCAGCCAAGGTATAATCAACAGTCCAGAATGTCCCAGCAGGAAGAGGGCAGAGCAAATGGAAGGCGGCTAGGAAACAGGGATAATAGTGATTTGCTTTAAAGGTTTAATAGAAGATTCACAGTTGCCTGCTTACCAGGCAGCTGCCACAAGCCAGAGGCCCTCATTTAGCGCATTACAATATAAGAACTCTAATGTTTAGCTATAATAATGTGAGGACTCATTGAATGCTAGTGATTACAGACTAGGAGAGAGTAGTCTTTATTCGCTGCCTCGGGGTTTCCTTTCAGAATTTGCTTTTTCAAATGGGTGTTTTCTTACAGAGCTGAGACCTTATTGTGAGACACAGCTGACAACATTTACTGATCGCAATTATGTATTCCATTCATTTCAGCTGCCCCATATTTTTTGATAATTTATTTCTGTCAAAAAGGGCATTTTGCCACAGTTTTCTGCAGCATCCAATCAGAACACAGCCTTGTATAAAATTCGTTCTTATCTAATGGAATTAATGCATTGGGGAAAGACACAAATTTCAGCAGTTTTAGTATTTAAAAATGGATTGGAGTTCCATGATGTGTGCATTTATATAAATATCAGCAAAGTTGAGCTGGATCCTATTAAAATACATGTGAGTACTATAAAATGATTTGATAATTTAAATCATAAAAAAAGTTAGAAATTATGCAGGAGGTTTTTCTTAAGCTTCTTGCTGTAAGTAAGAAATGAATGAAGCAAGTGTTGTACAAATTACAGTGCATTCCAGACACTGTTTGTTGCTTTGGAGCTATTTCCTCAACTAAAGGCACACCATCTGCTCTCAACCTTCTTTCAATGTAACCTTATAAGTTGCAATCAACAGTGGCAGTGGGTAATTCACTTCCAGATTTCTCTTTCCTGCCAGGATGTGGCATACAGCCACATGGCATTGATTTTATCTCTCTCGCTCCCCCTACCAACTCTTGGAATGTCAGCAGTCGAGCACTACAATTATGTTTAGAAATGGGGACTGCGCTGGGTGAGGGTTAAAGCTATCCAGCCTTGGCAACGCCATTGCTTCCTTTCCAATTATCAACATGGTTACATTTCTAGGAGTCAGTGGGAGGTGTTCTTTATGGAAAAGCTGGAAGAACATAATCGTACCTATAGAAAGGTGCATCAGTCAGCTGTACATAACAATGTCTACAGCCCAATATGTCTTATTTTCCAACTGAAGGCAATCCTTTAGAAGCGTTTCCTGTGTTAGTTTTTGGATAGCCAGTATGTCAAATGCTCTACATATCAGATTCATTCCCTATCCTGTAGGATGAGGCAGAGTAGAAATTTATTTCCGGAATTAGCTGCATCATATATGTATGCCATATATTTTGGTTGATTTCTAATATAAATCTGCTCTTTTTCAGAATTTGTATGGCCCAAGCCAGAACATTTACTGCCGGAGACCAGAAAATGATGGTTAAATGTGCTCGGTTTGGTTTATATATGTAAACATGGTACTCCAGTTTCATCAGTGATGGATGTTGTGCAGTTTTGTTGAGAAAGTGCACTGTTTAGCAAGAATTATTAATGTAAGAAACAGGAAAGTGTATCAAACACCAAAAAACTGTCAAATCCATTGGACTACTTTTTGCAGTTATGAAATATATTTGTCTTATGTTAAAGATATCACCAAGACCTCAAAGTGTCCAAGATGGTGCTCTGGGAATGAAGTCTTCTTGTTACTAAATATGTTTTATTTGGAATAACAGTCAGATTGAATTATCAAACTCATTGAGACTGCACAGTGAGCAACGTAATGTACATCTAGTTTTAAATCTAGTTCAGGCTGATGGAATGACTTCTGGCTGTGGAGGCTCACAATGAATTGTGTCTGGGTGGTCTTGGCTAATGTTTTCTGTAAGTTGTGTGGTTTGTGAGTACTCAGCACCCTGGAAGGTTCAGCACAGGATGCATCGACTTTCCTGCTCCTCTGATGCTGCCTGGCTTGCTGAGTTCCTCTAGCTCTGTGTTGTCTCTGACTCCAGCATCTGCAGTTCTTACTATCTCCGATGCTCACAAGTTGTCCCAGTTAGGATACTGCACTATTTCCAACCAGGCCAAAACAATGTACGGCCTGGATCTTCCAATCTGAGCTGGAATTCATATTTCTGACCCGGAGTCAGGCTAAATTTTGCCGCCCTTAACTTTGCAGGAGTTATCAGGTTTTGATTCAGAATACATTGCAATAGAAGCACATCAGCTAACCACACAGAGATGGCGTCAGAACAGTCCAGTGTAGAAGCCATGCTCCTTTGTTACAGCAGTAAATGCCATATTCCAATAAGTAAAATATCTAAAGCTCCCAAAGCCACTTTGACACTTACTGAGCGAAGGTAAGTACCAGGTGGGTAAAGGGTTAAAAGTAAAGGCACCATAGTCCTTCCCTCTCATTAGAGAGAGGCAACTGGTGGTGGTTTAACCTGAGGTTCACTATACCTTAAGTGAGGGGAGAGGTTGAGAAGCAGAGTCCACCATAGATAACCTCAGCTAGTATGGGAATCGAACCTGTGCTGTCAGCAGCACTCGACACTGCAAATCAGCTGTACAGCTAACTGAGCTAAGGTGATGGGTGGATCAATCTGGAGTCTGTAAGGTGGGATGTCTGTGGGTCAGGTCAGCTGTTTCAGAGTGGCTCAGTGTGAATGATTTGAGGCGCCAGTGGTGGTCCAGCCATCTTTTGATGTACTGAGGAGTTACAGGTGGTTTTAATCCTCCAACCTTTCCTGCTTAACTAATAAGTTAGGCCTGTACAAAGTCTCTGACTCTAACTCAGAGCTGGTGACTCTTTCAGAGTGTTTCCGGTGCTGGGATAGTTGCCTATTTGAAGTTTAAACTTCCTGGGGCATGCCATGTGCTTGGTGTGTCAGGATCTCTGGGAGGTCTCACTATGCACCTTCTAGAGTTAGTCCAGTCTTGGACTATCTAGGGACAGGGAGATCTGGGCCATTAAAGTTCAAACACATCCAAATGATCAGGCTGCAAGCTTGGTAAAAAATGTAGAGGGGACTTTGATCTCAGCTCGCGTCTTAATAAATCTGAGTTTCCTATGTGAAACTGACCAAAGTGTGCATGAAATTGGAAATCGCACCTTGAGGTAGCACACACATGGTGAGCTCGGAGGTATGACTCAAGACTACAACATGAAAGTGAAGTTGAAAGAAATGGCTACACATTTTATGTTTAAGATTTTCTCCCTGCCAGAGAAACCAGGGTGGCATTTTTCCTACAGAGACCCTGGGCGAATGGTAGTGCCCCTTGCAGGGCAGAAAGCTGATTGGTGAAGGAGTGGATTCAGCTGAACTTTATACACAGAAGCATGGCTTTAGTGATGCCATGGCTATGCTCCCCAGCTGACTGGGGAGGCTGGGAGAGGTGCTGTGTCAAAGGAAAGGTTTCAGCTGACAAGGGCTCACCAGGCACTTGGACCTTGTCAATCTGCAGCAGCTTGGAATGGGCTTCTCCTCCAACCACCTCACCCCAACCCCCCATCCATTCCTTCACCCAAACCCAAACACAAACCAAGTCTCTCCCTCTTCCCTAGTCATCTTCTTATAGGATCTGAGGGACAGCAGTAAGACACAATTTCTCAATGATGGGATGAAGAGGTCAGCCCCTGCAAGCAAGCCACGGAGCCATAGAGTCATACAATACAGATACAGACCCTTCAGACCAACAAAGTTTCCCAAACTAAACTAGCCCCACTTGCCTACGTTTGGCCCATGATTAACTGAGGAAGTGAGCAGCAGGGGTATGCTCCCTCTGACTTAGAGACAGAATCCAGAAACTCAGGGAGCCATGGCAGGTGACTGGCGCAATGCTTGTTGGTGCTGAGCGCTACCCTCTGATTTCCCAGCATTGTCCTGCACAGCACACCTCAGCACAACAGTAAATGTACAGCTTCACTCATTCACCCCTCTCTCCAAACTTCTCAGATCCCCAGCTGAACAGTCACACTCACACTTACCTCTGACACCCGAATCTCACAGTCATAAACATATGAACAAACGTATGAAGATCAGAAGCAGACCATTCAGGTCCAACTCCACATTCCCACCTACCTCCAGTAACCTTTGACTCCTTTGTTAGTTAAGAATCTATCTCCCTCTGCCTTAAAAATATTCAATGGCCCCACCTCCAATGCTCTCGGAGGTGGGATTTAACAGAATCACAGAAATATTTATAGTTTAGAAGGAGGCTGTTCAGCCTATTGTGTCTGTACTGGTTCTGAAGACTCTCAGTTCCCTTGGGAGGAAATATTCTCCTCTTTTCCCTCTGAAATGGTAGACCTGGTTTTTTCAGACTTGTGTCCCCTAGTTCTAGTCTCCCCCACAAGTAGGGGTACACACTTTCACTATCTGCCTGTCAACTTGCCTCAGGACCTGAAACGTTTCAGTAAGTTAATAAACTCTAAAAGATACAGTCTCGGCCTGTCCATCTTTTCCTCACAAAAAAGGTAACCCCTTCAATAACATTATCATGATTCTGACTGCCTGGTTTGAACTCTCCATGGCTCAGTGAGAACTCCTCCTTGGTGCAGCCAATGGAAGTCATGAATAAATAATGCTATAACATGGATGAAGTATAGGCACAAGCCGTAAGGTCATAAGGTGAGGCAGGTGAGGCTGGGGCTCACACAAAACATGGTTTGAAAACCAAAATTACAGATGTTTGAATAATTTTGTTTTTATGGTTTTAGCAGAGTGACAAATGTTGACTACCTTTGCTTCAAGGAACATGAGGGGAGAGCTGAAGTATCAATGTAAAAACAAACATAGAACATAGAACCTTAGGCCCACCATATCTGTGCTAAACTAATCCGAACTGCCTGCAAATGGTCTGTATCTCTCTGTTCTCTGCCTTTTCATGTGTCTGTCTAAATGCCTCTTAAAATTTGCTATCCTAATTGCTTCTACCACGTTCTCTCGCAGCATGTTCCAGGCACCTACCACCCTCTGTATAAAATACTTGCCTTGCACATCTCCCTTTCCTCCTCTCTTCTTAAACCTGTGTCCCCTAATATTTGATACTTGCATGCTGGGAATTTAATAACTTATCTTAAAAGTGGCATTTTTAACAGTGCAATATTCCATTAGCATTGCAGTTCCACCTTCAGCACACTAGAGAAAGAATTGAACTTGACCATTTCTGATCAGAGGCAACAGTATTTTCTTCTGTCTTGGTACTCTTCATTGGGCTCAATTCTGAACTCAACAACTTATTAGATCATAACTTCTGCCTCCAACTTGTCCAAAGGTTTAAGGTGTGGAGCTGGATGAACACAGCAGGCCAAGCAGCATCATAGGAACAGGAAAGCTTGACGTTTCGGCC
>JAHRHZ010000078.1:17439101-17486766 GCA_024137785.1 Ginglymostoma cirratum | reverse complement strand
TCCTATGATGCTGCTTGGCCTGCTGTGTTCATCCAGCTCCACACCTTGTTATCTCGGATTCTCCAGCATCTGCAGTACCTATTATCTCTTGTCCAAAGGTTTTTCAGTTTTCTTTTCCAGACTTGTTCCTTATCCATCTATCTTATATTCAGAAAGTTTATGATGCCATTCACGCCTCATTGGGACACAACCTTTGATTTTTCAGCCATACCCCTCTGCTCTCTGACTTTTGTAACATGAAATCTTAATCTCTCCCAAATTGGACCCTGTCACAGAACTTCCCTTTTACCTTTGCTGAACTTTTCCCTTCCATTGGCTTATAATTCCTTACATTTCCATTTTCCTCCTGTTCTGATGAAGTGTCATTGATCTCTGATTTTCTGTCTGGGCTACTGAATATCTCTGGCATGTTTCGTGTGTTTAGTTTAGAGTTCCAGTATCCACAGCATGTTGCTTTAGACTGTATTATCACTGAGTTAATTCTGAAATATCACAAAGAATGTGATTTGAGGAAGTGCAACAATTTACGGAAGTAATTAAAAATATGAAGATTGAATTGTTCCCTGCCAAATGAATTAACACATCATTGAACTAATAAACTTTTGAACTGTCTGCAGAACAAACAGCACCACCATCTTGTGGCTGGTTTGGTTATAGCAGGCCAAACCAGGATACTCCACAGGATCAGAAATTTTACCATGCAGAAGGAAGCCATTCAGCCCATTGTACCTGCGCCTGTCAATTAGCAGCATCTTACATTTAATTTACACATCAGAGTTCTCCTTCCTTTTAAAAAAAGACCTGAGTCATTGTCCAAGGAGGAGAGAGCAGTGACTGGTGGCAAGTTTAACCTTAGGCTCACTGTGGTGAGGTGTTAGATGAGAAGGTGGGACCTTCATGATGCCCTCAGCCAGGGCAGGAATTGAACCTGCACTGTTAGTGTCTTTGTGTGTTGTTAAACCAGCTATCCAGCCAACTGAACTAACCAGCCCTGTAGAGTGCTCTTAAAGAAAACTGCAACATTTGGACATATGAGTACTGCTCTGAACTGGAGGGGAGATGCTGAGCTGGATTCTTGCTGCAGTATCAGGCAGTCTCCATTCACTGGCCTTAGGAGCCTTGAAGCTGCTGACTGGGTACAAGAGTCTCACTGAGAGAGATGAGTATTGCTGAGCCAGGTGGATACTGTCAACTAAATGTGACCAAAAACCAACTGCTTTAATTTCGGGGAGTTTTACACTGGGTTTCTCTCCGAGATCACAGCTTATCTCACACAATTCCCTGCTGCTCACCCTGTGTGCCACATCCACCCCTCTCGGATGCCACTCTCATGCTATGGTGTGTTCTCTACCAATGGGGGTATTCACCACTTGCTGCACCTCCCAGTATTTGTGCCACGGGCATCACATTTAAAATACGGCTGTGCACCAAGGCAATCAGTGCCAGTCGGAAGTTGCCCATCAGACTGTGTGGCCACACAATTCTAAAGGATGTGGCTCTGAGAAGGAAGCTGGCACCTTGCTTTGCCAACAGGAACATGGAGATGATGGTGGACAGGATGATGCAGAGGAGCGATGACCCCTTGCTTCAGGACCACCAGAGCCAAGAAGCAGCAAGACTGATCATGGTCAGTTGGGTGTTCCTACACTCTGCCAGGGTCAGTGCCATCATCTTCTCTCTGATACCTCACACTCACTCTTTCTCTGCCACTGCACACCAAGGCTCATGCTCTGCCACACTCACTATTGAATGCAGCATCTTCCTTCAATTCACCTACCCCATTGCCCTGACAACACCAGCCCTGTGCTGTCTACTTGGGACACCTCACTGCCTTTCCCTGGCACAGAGGATCTAACACTAACAGCTGTTCCACATGTTTCATCTCACTCAAACTCTTGCTTTGTCTTATTCCAGGAGAAAATAGGGCTAAAAAAAACCAAGATATGTGAGGTGATACCATTCATTTCCTCATCTCCTAAAAGGGGAGACTCCTTGCCTTAGTGAGAAAACACTGTGACTGCTCATGTGGTGTTGCAAAGATCCCCATCTCTCGGTAATCAAGTGAGGTTCATTGCCGAGAGCTATGTTACTCTCTCATTCCTGCCCCTGTGAATGTATCCTTAACATGTCCAAGCTTCTACTGAACTTCACAACTCATTTTCTCCTACAGGCATCACTCGATCTCACCCAGGTTGTGCCTGAAAAAGAGCAGACCCTCAGGTCTTTGTCCCCTCCTCCATGTTGAGAAAGAAGCCACAGAGCCCTCAGAAAAAAAAAGGTTCTGGCAAAATTGTCTCCTGCACCCTCTGTCAGATGTTACTAGCTTGGTGGGTATGTTCATTGGATTAGCGTCAGGAACACATTCTGGTGGGCATACCATTGGCACATCTCTGCTGCTGGCTGAGGATGAAATGGTCCAGGTCACTGGTACTTGGAGGATTGCTGGAGACTAGGCACTAGTCCAAACAAGAGTGAACCCCATAATATCAGTCATTCAGAACTTCATTCAAATGCTCAAACAGACAGAGGCGCAACAGGGAGCTTTGTTGGAGGCACTCAGGTAACTGTATCGACATTTGGAGGACAGCACCAACATAATTTGTACCTTCTGATGATGGCATTGGCACCTGGCAGTCCATGTGGTAGGGTTGGAAGCTTGGGTGTTGGAAGACACCCTCAGTGTCTGCATTCCCTCACTCTAGCCACTGGCTCCCAGCATCAATGACAAGGCAACAAGTGGATGAGGGAGCTTGACTTCTCTTACTCCAGGTGCCCTTCCTCACAACTAGACAGGGTGTTCTCTATAGATATTCAGCCAAAGAAGGAACCACATACACATCCTCCAGAAGTCTATGTCAGCATGCTGCAGAGATTTCCAGCTCTTCGACCTCCGCCCTGCCCTACCCACAATCCTCAACCCTATTGAGAAGGGGGTTGGTGAGCCTCCATCTGGCCAGGCCACTCTCAACATGTCTGGGCCCTCTTAGCCACAAATGGCCCTGGGTTGGTCCACCCAAGGCCAACTGGCTCTGCTATTGGCAGGCTCCCTCCAGCTCAGCTCACCTTGATGTAGAAGAAAGTAAAGGATAAAGAAAACCTTCCGAAGGCACATGGCGGGTATGGATGAAACTTGATATCAAATATATAACCACAAATTTACATAGATGTTCAGTTTTCATCATTAACTGTGTGAGCTGCAGTGACAATAATGAAGGTAGAAAGGCAAGCTGCATAATGTTCTAACCCTGTCTGAATGATAGCTGTCCTTCCTACAGGAGCATGTGTTATAAGGTTAAAGAAATTGGAAGTTTGACTGCTCTTACTTATTAGATGTGTTAAACATCAGGTTTTAGTTACAGGTAGGATTCATTGCTGGACAGTCCGTTCATGTGGCTGACCAGGATTTGGAAATATGGATTGTTTAGAATATATCAATATTGTGTTACACCGCTCTCACTCTCTTCTCTCCCCGAAACTATTGCACTGAAGCATGTGATCATTTAATCTGATGATAACAGGCTTAACAATATTATTTTGCAAATTTCAGCAGCATATCTTCACAAATCCAGAATGGATGTTCTTTTTGAATTAAACATCTTTTAACACTTGTAAATTATTTATATACTTTGTGCATAATAGAATGCCTAAACAAGATGGCATCGGAGTGGGGTTCCTGAGCCACAACTCATCCACTCGGACCACTTTGCTTTTCTTTTCTTTCTCTCTTGTTTTTCTTTTCTTCTCTCTATACCCTTACTTACCTCGTTCCCTGAGCTCAGATGGCACCAGCAGTAGTGAGAGTCCAGTGTGGACTAAAGTGAGCCCGATATGGAACTCGAGTGGGCCCAGCGCAGAGGAGATTGGGTCCAGCGTGGAGGAGAGTGAGCCTGGTGCAGAACTTGAGTGGGCCCAGTGCAGAGGAGATTGGGTCCAGCGTAGAGGAGAGTGAGCCTGGTGCAGAACTTGAGTGGGCCCAGTGCAGAGGAGATTGGGTCCAGCGTAGAGGAGAGTGAGCCCGGTGCAAACCTCGAGTAGGCCCTTACTTACTTTTCCAGGGCGAGCACAGGACCCGACATCAGAATCGGCAGCTGCTACATCGGCGGAGGTGACGTTGGCAAGGTAGGCCCAGCGGCAAAAGATGGCGCCTTAGGATCAGTGACTTTGTTGTTGGTTGAGTCCAGCGTTGGCAGTGGTGGGAGGGCATCACAGCAACATCGAGGTGAACCCACCGACAAGAGATTTGACTCCAACTTTGGTTGGTCTGATGCAGGTGGTGGCAAAGGCGTGTAGGCCCAGTGGTGAAAGATGGTGCCTGAGGAGTGGTAACTTTGATGTTGGTTGGGTCCAGTGTAGACGGTGTTAAGTGGTAGCGGAGGGATAGTGGCACGGTCATCATTGATGGTGATGAGCTGGCTTAGGACTAATGGACTCTCTTTAAGCTGTACCTTTCTTTCTTTCTTCTTATTCTTAAATTATTCAAAATGGCACAGAATCATGGCGACAAATTAAAGTTTTTCACTGTATTTCTGCTGTAAAATACACAAAATAAAATAAATCATTAATTCAAGAAACAACTGTATATGTTCATATAAGTTGTAGCTGCAATTAGAGAATCATTCCAAAGGATTAAGAGTGTCATAATTCATAGTTAAAAGTGTAGGAAGCAGGATCAGAACCATTGTGATCCAAATCTTTTTGACTCAGTGCTCATGTGTCTCTGCAGCACCATTTATGGACAGTTGGTTGTCCAGCCAGGAGGTTTGTTCTTCAAGGAAGCAAGCATGGGATACTGAACTTCACAGTTCCCCCACTTTCCTGAAAAAGAGGTTTCTGGTCCGATGTCTTAAAAATACAAAGTGTTCCAGCAGTAACGACAGTGATGCCAGAGCACATCAAGCACAGCAGCTGAACTCCTTTCTGGAGGAAAGGGTGTCTGATGAAGAAAAAGATCAGACGAAAGTATTTCCTCAACCAGATGTAAAGCACAGGCTTGCTCAGTGTGTCTTTCATGTTTAAACTTAATTTCACTTCACAATTTTATACCCATAAAGAATCCCTGCTTCATGACCTTGGTACCATCCCTATGTTAGAATCTCATGTTACACTGGGAAGTCCCTGGCCTCCAGTAATTGATTGCCTACCAAGGAAGTGCTAAACAAAAAGTTGGGTCGAGGGAACTGCTGCATCATTGAGGATGGTCCACATACCAGACTATGGCCCACACCAAAAGGTTGGATTGTTAAAGTAAGATCTGAATGTTACAGTGCTTCACAAGACGTTTAGAGATGCCACTGAAGTGCTCAGAGTGTTGGGCAAAGGTTTAGTGAGCTGGCATTGTGTGTAAAGGAGAGGCACACAATAGTTGAGTCTGCCACAAATCTCAAATTGGACACCTGCCAATGCAATGTTACTTGGTTTCCTTGTTAGACTAGCTGAGAGTAAGTCTAGAGCTTGACTCATCCGTGAGGGTGTCAGTACATATAGATGAAGGTGACATATGGGATACTTGCTTCCATTAGTCAGGGTGTAGGATATAGGAGCAAGGAAGTCTTGTTACAACTTCATAAAACATTAGTTTGGCCACAAATAGAATACTGTGCACAGCTCCAGTTGCCACACTATTGGAAGGATGTGATTATGCTGGAGAGGGTGCAGAGGAGATTCACAAGGATGTTCGCTGGGATGAAAAGTCTCAGTTATGAGGAGAGACTGCATAGGCTGGGTTTGTTTTCCTTGGAACAGAGGGGGAGCAGGATCTGACTGAAGTGTACAAAATTATCCCAGGCATAGACAGAGGAGATCGTGAGACCCTTTTCCCCATGACAGATGTGTTTAAGACTAGAGGGCATATGTTTAAGGTGAGGAATAAATGGCTTATCGGAGATTTAAGGAAAATGTTTTTCACCCAAAGGGTGGTGGGTATATGGAAGGTGCTGTTTGACAAGGTGGTGGAGGCAGGACCTCTTGCAACATTTAAGAAGCATCTGGATGGGGACTCAATGCCAGGGCATGGTAGGCTCATGCCATGGACCAAGTGTGGGCAAATGGGATTAGTGTTGTTTGGTGTTTGTTGGTTGCCATAAACCTGGCGGGCTGAAGGGCCTGTTTCTGTTCTGTATTACTCTGTCAGGCAAAGTAGCCTTGTCCACAGAGCTACAATGAAGATCAGGCCTCTGCATTTTAATAAAAAAAAAGAGTTCCCTCAGGATCAGTAAGGCAGCAGTTTGATTTTATTATTTCTTTTGCAAATGACAAAGACTGAAGCCACCTCATATTTCAGAAATATCAACATTTCATTAGAAGAAAGTATTAGTCATCAAACAATGTAAGAGTATGGTGTGGAGACTGTCAGATACCCATCAACCTGAAAGATTACTACCATGTTGACTTCTTGCAAGGCATTCTTCTTTATCTTATTGACTTTAACAGATTAGCAATATCTACAAAGACAGATTACATGTGCTACCATCATAGCTATAGCTCGCACAGCAAGATGAAATCTATCTCTGCTTCCACCTAGTGCTGGAAGGAGTGTGCTAGACTGAACCATCATCAATTTTCAGACCTACAAAGGGGTTCGCAATGATTAATCTCTGCAAAACACTCCCAGGAACAACTAATTCTCTTTAATTACATTTAGGAAAGCCTGCATCCATTTTCATCCATACCACAGAACCACATATCTCCATTGTGACTGGAATGTTTCACATTTTGTCAAAATGTGTATATTTTATATTATTGTTGTGATATGAAATTGTAACATCTTTCCAGGACACATCAAGTCTGCTCTATATTTTGTAATATTTCAGGTTTTTTTATTTTCAGTTCAGTTTTTCTCCAGGTTTTAGATGAGAGACCACAGATGAGGGAATCAGCACAACTTTGTTTCTCAGACATTGCCACTAAACCCTCTATTTAAACGTGTTTATTTTAAAGCACTATAATTATATATATTTTCAAGTGAAACATAATGCATGAAACAAGTGTTTATATAACAGATATATTATGTTCTCTCATAGCTCTACACTCTATAATCATTTAAAATAAGTCACTGCATGGAGCAATGTTTTAGGTCCTGTACATTACAAAGGTAATAGACACATAATCAGTCACCAGTCTAGCCCCTCTCCCTTAAATACACAGTATATTTTTAATACAACATTTACATAGACATTAATTAAATTCTATTCATACAAGGTATTCTGGCATGATAACAAGTAAACTTTTACTGCCACAACAGTCCATTGTAATAGTCACCATCCACGTACAGACTTTTTTTAATTTAAAAAGTACAATACTGACAGCTTTCTTCCTTTTTTCAGGCTGAAGTTACTTTCAGAATGATTGGCAATTGCCACGTGTTATACAAATTTAAACTATACCACAGCATTTAGCACATTTCTCCTTTGAACTGTATAAACAGACAAATACCAGGGTGTATACAATGGGACGTAGAATTATATTTTCAATGATGATTTAAATCACAATGATCAGAAATAAAGTCTCATTTTTGTTCTGTGCGAATGGCTACTTTTAGAAATGGATTTTGTTTGTGATTCTGTAAAACTCTAGGGGGTCAAAATCTTCGACTGGCTGTTTGTATGGGTACGCATTAAAACAGTTAACTCTCTCACTCAACAGTGTGTGTTGACTTAATCCTGAGTGTACCTTCTTCATCTATCAGACAATGAAGATTTATTTTGATAATTTTTGTTTTGTATATTAATCTATGCTTTTAGGCCCACCTTTCTGTCTGCCCGAAGGATGGGCTCATTCCAGTGTACAACAGAAAGGGGTTTCTTCAGTAGATGGAAAATTTCTAAATGCAAGATTCTGACCTCCTATTTGTAGTAAACCATTTTCTCCAAAGAATCAGAAGTTTTGCCATGTATAGGAACTCAAACTACCATCTCATAAAAGACAATTACTTCATATGTAGGATACATCAATGCTTATTTCTATGTGGGTGTGATAGCATTCTTTTGTATGATGCTACTGAGTTATCACATATCATACTATGAAAATATATAAATCAAATTAAATGGCAGGTTCAAAGGCCAAGTTCTTTATTGAAAAAGTCATCTCAGTAAGGCTAAATAAAAAGTAAAAAAAAATTGATTGCAGACAACAGAACAGTGTTTTTAAGGGCTGACTGACCATAATCAAACCAAAGCAAAATTTTTATCTTAAAGAATTCCATTCCCATAGTAAATGGAAGCAGCTTTTCTTGCAGTTACATGTGAAGAGATGCCCATTGATCTACCATCCTGTTGATGTAATATATGTACAGCTTGAGTCACACAAATGGAGTGTTCTTACGTCATAGGACAGTACTTTCTGACTCCTCGTCAGAATCTGCTCTTATTCTACAGTCTGCCACAGAGTTTGTGCAAATTTGGTCTGAAGATTCTGTGTAGAGCGCATCATGAAGCTCTACTGACTGTATAAAAGAAGGATCTGGATTGTCAATATCTGCAAGCAGTGAAGATAAATCATTCATTAGCAACAATACAAATTAATCCTTACAACACGCATACATATATAGATACTTCAAAATAAGTCATTCCATTAAACATCCTTGTTAGCGCTATTAGCTTCTGACAAATAATAGGGATGTCACAATATGGTGATCTGACAAGATCAGAACAGATGCTAGATTGTTTTAATATTTTGTCCCTACCTCTAGATCCTGCCAGTTCCATCCCTTATTGCTACAAGTCTGAGAACGTTTCACACAGAGTAATGTTATTTTGTTCCTCTCTGTATGTCCATTTACTGTGCAATGTCTCAACAACGCACAGTTTCACTGTGTGTACAGCTTTGAGTTTAAGTTAGTCTGTGACCTGCGCAGGCACAATTAAATCATGCCATCCAACGGCAGACTGACACTCACTGGTTCTTGCTCGCTCCCATTAAAATCCATTAACAGGACCTTCCAACAGATCTAGTGAAAAGTAGAAACTCTTGCTATATTTTTCACTCACAATTCTTATATTGTTTCCAAAAACCCTAGATATGTAGAACCATAAAATCTTCAATGACGAAGGTGGTATGCAGACGTCCAATAACGCCCTCTGCCCTGCACTTCTCCAATAACCCTGTAAATATTTCTTTTCCAAGTTATTATTGTATTATGTTTTGAATAAAATTGCTTAGTCTGTTTGCACCATCATTTCAGGCAGCACATTCCAAATTATATCAACCCATGTGTAAAGTTATTTTGTCACATCTCACTTTTATCAATTACCTTAAGTCTGTGTCCTATGGTTACCAACAAATTGGCCAGTGGAAACTGTTCCTCTTTAATCTACCGATACTTATCATGATTTTGAACATTTCAATGAAATCTCCATTTATTGTCCTCTATTCTAAGGTTAACACCCTCAACTTCTCCTGTGCTCTCTCTTCAAGGCTTTGAAATCCTTCCAAAAGTGTTGTGGCCAGAAAAGGGCATAATGCTCCAGCCTGGGGCTAACCCATGATTCATGAAGAGTGAGCAAGTTTCCTTGTTTTGGCACACAATTTCCTTATTTATAAATCCATGGATCTGTATCCTTAGTGAACTGCTGAAATAAAGACATTAAGACCATGAAACGCCTAGCAGATTAATCAGTAACTGAAAGAAAGTAACAGGTTGATATTCAGGGGCTGGTCGTTTCTCCAAATTAAGGAGTTCAGACAGTATGTCACACCTGAAATGCTAAACCTTCACTTTCAGAATCTGACCAACCTGCAGTGCACCTCTGGCACTTTCTGGTTTTATTTCAGATTTCTAGCCTTTGCATGTTTTCTTGTCAATCCTGCATACTTCTTTATACTGTTTCTCTACATGAGCAACATCTTACATATCACTGCATGACCTGGTTTATCTGGTCTCGTGAAATTCCTTCCAGATCTCCTGTGAGATGCCCCATCCTGCAAACAGAGAAATGGCCCATTTCCCTCTTTTCTGTGTTTATTGCCTTGCTGTAAATTTCTAGGATTATTTTACTTGTGTCAATGGTTGCAGTCAAACACACACACAATAAAAATTACAAACACTCCTATCAGCAATAAACTAAAATTAAAACTAAATTTACAACATACATCGTGTATTGGATTTTAAAAGATCTGCTGTGTAATTTGTACTTTGCACATTGCTAGCCAAATCACAACTGTAGTTGCTGGCACCATCTTAAATTTGTGAACTAATCTCTGTATCTTTGAGGTGCAATGATATTGCATCCATGAAAAGATGAAAATATATTGATATGAAATATAATGTTGTGATGTCTTATAAAATCATCAGATATGTACTGTGCTGTATGCACTACATATTACAGGTTTTATTTAATGTACTAATTAAATGAGAATTATTTCAACACAAATGTGCCGGTGCCAAATTGGAAGTTTATCTTTAAAGTACATGCAAGGGAGTGTGAGTGTATCTGGTGATGTCATTGAGATAGTAGGGAGACATGAACAAATCTCACTGTAAGCATGGTTTCCAATGTCAGTGTAGATCAAGGTTTCCATCCTGTACCCAGCAGCTCACTTCTTACCATTCACTTAGTTTAAGAGTTGACAAATTTACAAACATAAAACTCTGACCACAGTATCTAACTCTAACTTTAAAAAGGCAAAATGTTTAGTCAGATATTTCCTTCTTATAACCCTGCTTGTGTTAACATTAAACACTTTTACATCATATGTTTCAATTAAAATAGAATCATATGAAGGTTTAAATTCTTCTGCGGGGAAGATGTCAGTTCTGGCAATCTTGAAATTCAATGCATTGATTCAGAATATGGAAAATGCACAATGTAACAGTAGCTAGCTGGATTATGTGGGATTGTATCCTCACACTGTAATATCATGACATCCCTTATAAATGATAGTAATGAAATGGAACAGGGCAAAATATTTCATACAAATAAAGCAAGTTACATTTAATTGCTAAAGCCATGGGATCAAAAGATTCATTCAAGTACATTACATGGTTGTAAGGGGCAGAAAATAAGAACACTTAAAAAAGAGCAAGAATCACTCATTAAACATTTGTGAATTCTGTGACAACATCAAGCCATGCAAATCTGCTTCATTCTCATGCAAAGGCCAGTTCAGATGAGTTAGTGGTGACATACAGATAGCAACTGGAGGAGTTGCAGAGTTAGCTGAAGTGCCAGAGGGGAGGTTGTTGCTCTGCCTTACCCTAAATTCCCCCTCACACTTAGCCAATACAGACTCATTCTGGTCAAACAGCTGCAAGAATGAAACATAGGCACCCAAAAAGGAAAAAAAGAACATAATAGAAAAATTGTTCAGAATTTCAGAAACGATAATCAGAGAGATTCCACTGAAAAGTAAATTTATATCAATCACACAAAGTTGAAATGTAACACACGCGAGAAATTAACTGTCCATTTAGATAAGAAACATATAAACTACAGTCAAATTAAAATGGAATAATGAAATGTAATAACTTGAAAAAACATATTATACATGTACAAGCTTGTATGAAATGCTAACTATAAAAGATTCATATTTTCCAAATCATTTTTCGATTTTAAAGATCATATGCAAATATTTCTGATTTATTTGATGCTCAGTTTGCTCTCCCCTCCTCTTCTCAACTGGAAGATCTGGCTCTCTCGGTGGGTTATCATCTAATGGGGTTGGCAGCTCTAGTGTCATACCCAAATGACTATCTTGTGTGAGGAAAGACAGTTAGTACTGGCAGCCTACTAAACAATAGAGATTTATTCAGTTATTGCCTGGAATTAAGGCCAGTAGCAATTTAGGAGAGAAGCATGTTTAACAATATTTTTGTGATGCATTTGACATAGTGATAACACTACCATCGTTGATTTCAAAGCATTGTACGACAATGTTTTCTGTTCCCTTGCATTTCTCCAATTCCATTGCCATCTTATTCACAATGGCATCCATATGATGGCACTTGAATATGATGGAACCTAAAATTAATGCTTGTTTGTGTTTATACTCCAATTAACAGCAAGGCTCCTACAAACTCCAAGGTGTATGCTCATGCATTTCATACTAATCTAAAATCTCATGGTGTGAAAGCAATCTTTTTGAATTTTTTTTAACTTTAGTTGGAACATTCACTCTTGTCCTATTATTATGGTTTAACAATGTAGAGAATTTACAATCCATTTGATACACCAACTTTATCTACCAAATCACATGACACATTACATGACTCACGCTGAAGTCTATGTTAAATCAGACTGGTATTATATGCAGACACATTTAATCATCAGGGTCCATAAAACATAGGAGCAGAAATAGGCCATTTAGCCCACCAACAAAAGATATTAACTTACCCTTATGGATTATTAAAACAGTAATTTATTTTGCAGCCACATTTTTGAACAGCCTGGATACTAGACTAAAAAATCCTTCAGTTTTTTGGAGGGAGTGGTTAAAGGAAAGGCTAGAGAAACTTTATAATAGGTCATTGATAAACACACTGCAGAACACTATGTTTCTTCTCAACAACACAACGGAGGGAGAAAACTGGATTATGGACACTTATTAACATGTCTCAGCTTCTTAAATTTAATAAGAATCAACCTGCCAACAACAACACCACAGCCACTTTGAACAGGATGATTCTGATGAAGGGTTATTGATATGAAACATTATTTCTTTCTTCAGAAGATGCCTGACCTGCTAGGTTTATCCAGCCATTTTGCTCTTATTTGAACAGCAAGATGCTCATTGATATGCAAGGTCATAACTATCTGGCCATTAGAATTTGTTTCTTTTAATGAGAAAGAACAAACAATTCCACATGAATTGTTTCTTTGTTGATAATTCAGTTTGGATTGATCAGTCAAGGGGTGTGAAAATTGCTGAATCACAGAAGAGGGAAACATCAGCTTGTCCTGAGAATTACTTAATCAGCTGGGAACATGTTTGGCAGCTGGTAAAGAGCAAGGAGAATTCACTGCACAAAACAGGCTGGGCTGCACTGGTCAGTCAGATAGCACTGCTGGTTGGGGGGTGGGGGCTGCGGTGGTCAGACAGACAGCACTGCTGATTGGTCAGGGGGCTGCACTGGTCAGTAAGACAGCACTGCTGATTGGTCAGGGGGCTGCCCGGGTCCGGCCGACCGCCCCGCCCGGTTGGCCGGGGGGGGAGCTGCAGTGGTCAGACAGACAGCACTGCTGGTTGGTCGGGGGCGCTGCACTGGTCAGACAGATAGCAGCTAACTGGTGACCCAACCTGTTGAAGTTGAAATAGTGTATGTAAACAGGTAAGATAACTCATGTTAATTGGACAAGAGAAAAAAAACAATTTGAGACAAGTTCTTGTTGCAAAACTGTTAACTCTAAAAAATAAGCTCCGATCATGAAAATAATGTTGTATAATGCATCTTATCTTAAAAGCCTCAAAAGTTGGAGGCCAATTTGTATCGTCTTGTGTCTCTTTGTTATGATAAAATGATCAAAAATAAGTATAAACTGGGTAATAGAGAGAAATAAATGAAGCAAGATGAAATAATCTAAAATGATTAGGAAACCTTTGCATATGATCTTGGACGTTATACTGAACTTAATTTTTAAAATTTAGTTGATTATGACAATACATAACACTTCAACAGAAATAAAATACGACAAGATCAGTGAATGAGCGTTTGATTAAAAGGATGACTATTAGAAGGTTTACCAATTCCTTTGTGCATCTATATCAATTGATGAGACTGAAATCTGTGAGCAAGCAGATTTTCAAACTAGCTAAATTCATTTTCACAGATTTCATATTTTGTGGAACACTTGCCTATTTATGGGAGATGACTCAACACTTTGTTTGTCATCCATTTTTCCAACTAGTGAAATGGATCGATATCTATTAAGTCTAGACTGAAAAAAAATTTCTGCACTGTTCTCATTTTGACATGGCAAACATGACCAACTAGATGTTAAAATTAGTAAAACTCATTATATTATATGGCTTTTAAGTGACTATCAGGAGGTAACAGATCTTGCAATAACACTAGAATCCCTTCCCTTTCCAGCAGGGAAGATAAAAGGTTTGAGACAAAAAAACTGCAGATGCTGGAATCCAAGGTAGACAAATGGGAGGCTCGATGTATGCAGCAAGCCAGGCAGCATCTGGAGGAAAGGAGAAGTCAATGTTTTGGGTATTACCCTTCTTCAGTCCTTCAGGAAATATTGACTTCTCCTTTCCTCCAGATACTGCCTGGCTTGCTGTGTTCTTCCAGCCTCCTGTAGGAAAGAACGGTTTAATTTATCTACACGTATTGATTCTAGTATGTTCATAATCTTTCAATCTCAATAAATCGTTAAATCCGATCCTGATTTAGAATTTGCTTTAAATCTGTATTAGACTGTGCACTTCTCTAAAGTACGGTTCACATCTTTTAGACACTGAAAGTAAAGGACCTCATGCAAACATTGTGTTAAAGTGTTACTTTTAGGATTTTCTTTCCAAATATTTTGACCTTTTACAATTTATTCTAATTTAATTTCAAAGAATGATATCTAGAAGCTACACATCATATTCTTGCAATGCTGAGGACTGTATTTTTGGGATACATTGAGCTCAGTTGGGCTGAATGGGATAACAGGTTCACCAGCTCCATCAGCTGTTCAGTCCCAAGAGCTGAGTAACGTTGAGTACTTTGCTGTGTACTGGTATCATATCAGCATTCCAATTTATCTGAAATGCACCTTGATTGGTGATTAGCATGGCCATTTTCAGTGTAGAAAAGATGCATTCTTCCCAAAAATCAAAGAACAGTGGAAGGTGAAAGAGATGCTTAATCTTCCAGCTAAATTTTCACCAGTTTCAGAATATTTTAGATCAATTGTTTTTCAAGAACAAAACAGCAGAAGTTGAAAAGGATGCGTTGCTAGGATTTTGGATATCAGCAATGCATCAGCCAATTAAAGTAAGGCCTTGCCTAGCGACACATCCTGAAGGCCTTATGACTTGTATTGTTACATTTTGCACAAGGCTTTTCCTTTGCTGGAAAAATTTCCTGAAATTAACAGCGTTTGTTATTGCACATTTACATTGTTTACTTAGTCACTGGCAACAGGTAACTATTACACATAGCAGTACAGCAGCGAATTTACTGGGCAGAGATTGATAACATGGTGGTAATCAGGTTGTCTTGGGAGGCTGCATTTAATGTGGGTGGGGTTGATCTCTGTAATTGTTCCTGGAGGTAATGTTACTCAGTCTTTCTTATGGCGGGATAAACAGAAACTGGGCTTGCTTTTAGAAGTGGTCAAATTTACGAAGTGTTTTCATCTTCTCACAGAAATCACCGTGTTGGAGTTTGGCTCATTCGCTTTTACATTTTTCAGCGACTGAGGAGGGGACGGTAACTGGAACATTGGGGCTGATGCATAAGTCTGTGCATGTACCTCTGTTCCTGCAATCTATCCTACACTGTAAATAGGATAGTTTGACAATCATCTTAGGTATGAATTGGAATTGCTGACCACTTTTTAAAGCAGTTATTAACAGAGCAAAAAACATATTTGGAAATAAAAGTAAGTGCCGTAAATTCACTATGTGCATGTTCAATCAAAAATGCTGCATGTCTCAAGGACGATATTATCACCTGCCATGAACATTGCTTTCTTTAAAATAAATATTTTAAGACTTCATGGCAAAATGACCATGGTTCAAATCATGCATTTGAATTCTTGTTTCATTTTTTAAACAACAAAAACTGGTGGAGGTATGCTCTTGGGAAATTAGCTCTAATCTGTTTAAAGTAGAACATATTTAAATTCATATTTTTTTCTAAATTCTCTCATGAAACAAGGTATTTTCCACAATGAGGAGATTAAGACATTCCTGATAGCTGCCAGTATTGGTCCAGGCAGCCAGTACAAACCCCATTATAGGAACATTCAGAGTCATAGAGTGACCACCCATGCTGACCATGTTTCCCAAACTAAACTACCTTGCACCTTTCGCTTTATATATGGTTATAGCTATGGTACACTTATTTGAGTATCACAAGAGGCATTGTCTGGCAATCCATCTGAGGATTGTGACTGATGGACTTAAGTGTCAGGAGCAGGTGAATTTTACCACACATTTAACTACCAGTGCTGGTAATGTTGTAGTTATGTTACAGACTAATAACTCAGAGAAATTGCATTCAACACACTAGAGAAATTTAGAAAATATGAATTCAATTTAAAACAATATGGAGTGAAACAAAAGCTCAGTATATGTAACCAAAATCACCAGAACAATCTCCAATGCCCTCTAGGGAAGGAAACCTTATAGAGATAGAGATATTTGTGACCCCAACAGCATAACTGATGTGGTTGGCTCTTTACTGCTCTCACAAGTGGCTTAGCAAGTGAAATGTGTTAGTCCAAAAATGTGGCTCAATGTCACCTTCTCAAGTGATGAATAATAAATGCCGGTGGTGCCCACACTCTCAGAACGAATTAAAGAAAGATTATCTTATTGCTTTCATTTGGAAATAATATTAATGTTTTAAGATTTTGAATCATTAGTATTTTTTTAAAAACTTATAAAACAAGAATTCAAATTCATTTCACTGATCTTATAATGCCGAACTGAATAATTTAAGAATATTTAAATCCACTGATTTACAATGCAATGTAATATGTTAGCATGAGTTAGTGTCCTCTGCAAAGACTGGTAAATTAAGGTAAACTCATACCTGTAGACATGCTTTCTCCAGCTGACAGGTTGTCTAAAATTGTATGGTCCAAAGCCTGTGGACTAGACCCTGTTGTAGGAGGCTGTGGAGGTGGAAGAGTGGGTCTTTGTCTAGGCTTGAGTGTGGGTCGAGATTTAGTTAAAGTGCTTGTTTGGGATGGAGGAGAAGACAGGGATGGAGCAGCTGAGGGTGTTTGACTTGATGGCAAGGTATAAGCTTGAGGATAGTTTGCAGCATATGGCGATGGAGTGCTTGGGGGAGTGGGAGATAAGCTTGCAGGGGAAGGTTGGCCTGTTGCCTGGTCAAAGGGGACTTTAGGAGCTATGGGGGCCACCTTCTTTGCAGCTGTAAAGGAAAGAAACAAAATTTTTAGCTTGCGTGTGTATGTTTTTAAAGGCACATTTGGTACAACAAAATATCATTTAAAAAAAACAGCCGATTAGAAAAAGTCGGAAGATCAAAACAAAAATATATTTTAATGCAACAGCACTCCCTTTAAACTGTTCAGTAGTGCACTCCAGAGGACAGTCCGAGCACTGTGCAGACATGTTGTGCACTGCAGCACACTGGAGAGGGAAGAGGAAGACCTGACAAGTGGGAGAAATTGAGCAGTGTATCCAGGAAGAGAAGTGTTACAGTAAAATGGAGTCAAGAGATTCAGCAATGGCTGCCAGCTGTTGAAAACATTAATACGTGCAACAAAACTATTTCATATAGAAATAAAGTACTGTGGATGCTGGAATAGTCGGAAAAGAAATGCTGGAAATACTCAGCAGGTCAGGCAGTGTCTGGAGAAAACACCGTCTCAGGCTGGAGACCTGCCATCAGGTTCTGAAATACTGGCTCTGTTTCCTCTCTCTCTTTCCATTTACAGGGACTATCCGACTTGCTGAGTATTTCAAGCATTTTTTGCTCTTATTTCAACAATTTAAATAAGTGCCCATCAGCACTGTGAAGACTTCACCTTAGACACTAATTCAGAGACACAGGAGAGAAACTTGTGCTCTTTCCATTGCATGTTTGGTGGTTGTGGGCAATGTAACTCATTGTCAGGAGGGTGAAGGAAGTGACACAGGCACCTTTCTGCTTCCTAGAGGAAGTGCAGTGAAGGTTCACTGGACTGATTCTGGGGATGGCAAGACTGTCCTATGACGAGAGATTGGTTTGACTGGGCCTCTATTCACCAAAGTTTAGCAAGGTGGGAGGGATCTGATTGAAATGTATAACATTCGAACAGGGCTGTATAGTCTAGATGCAGCCAGACTGCTTTCCTGCGATGAGGAGACCAGAACCAGGGGTCATGGTCTCAGGATATGGGGTAGACCATTTAGGACTCAGATAAGGAAACATCACTGAATATATTTATGAAAGAGATAGATACATATTAAGATTTTAAAGGCATCAAGGAAGTGGGAAAATGGCACTGAGATAAATGTTCTGACATGATCATATTGAATGGCCAAGCAGGCTTGCAGGGCTGAATGGCCTAATCCTGCTTCTAGTTTCTATGTTTCACTGTGATTAATTTAATGTGGCAGGAAGGCCTGTGAACAGCCCTGATGCCAAATGAGGCCCTCAAGCGAGCAGTTAATGCCCATTTAAGAGGTTCAGCCTGTCACTGCTAGCATTCACAGCACAGTGGGTGTGAGGCCTACTATCTTGTGAGAGCAACAAGCACATTCAGACATGTTTGCTCGCAGGCTCAAAGAGGTGGTGGGATGGGGGAAGAGATCCTTCATTCAACTGAAATGGAAACAGAAGGGGCACACCAAAAGCCCACCTTCTGCCCTTGTTACCAACCTCCCACCCATTCCCCTAACCCCTTCCTAATATTGCTCACCTGCACCTGGGCACCTTCTCAATTGGAGGCTTTGATGGGGTGTAATACCGAAAGCAGCCACTGTCTTCCCAATGATGCTGCTGAGTACAGAAGAATTGCCAGCCTTTAGCTGGTAGAACCTCCTCACCACCATGCCCCCACCTGCCCCCATCCCTGGTCTTTGATGTTACTGGCTTGTTAAATACTGGAGTGGGACAAGATGTGGCAAAAAAGAAGTGATACAGAAGCTCTACTGCTGGAGACTGAGACCTCCATCAAGCCCATACAATTCAGCTTTAGACGTTCCATGGGAACCTATGACATGGTCTAGGTTGCCATGCAATTCCAAGAAAAATGTCAAGAGTGATGGCAGTTCATCAACCTGACTGAAGCATTCGATTTAGTAAATCATGACTCTCTGTGGATTGTACTCCAGAGATATGGACCATGAAGAAAGTTCATCCTATCCTGCAATTGCTACAGGATGACATGAGAAACCTGAAACAGCCACCTTCAAAATCTGAACCGGGGTCAAGCGAGGGTGCATGATAGCCTGCATACAATCTTCTCAAACGTGATTATTTAACTCCCAGATGTCGGTATAAAATATCACCTGGATGTAGAATATGGTGCCAGAATCTGCATTGAACACCACAGATATACATGACCCACAGGATGGAGATGACTCCAGTGTCATTGCCTATTCTGCAACGAAGTTGGAAGCCACTCTTGATATCCTCAATTCTACCAACAAAAAACTTGACCAATCCTTCGATGTTGCTAAAACAAACCCTACACATAAACCCACAACTGGTCAGTGAAGTACTCCACTTCAAAACAGGTTTAAGGAGAGACTCTGGAAAACATTGAGCACTTCCCAGAACTTGGTTGCCTCCTTTCACAAAAGGCTACTATTGATAAGGAAGTCTAACTCCAGATTAGCTTAGCCTTCTACAAACTATGGTGCTAAGTGTTTGCCAACAATGACCCCACAAATATCCATGGCTACAGAGCAGGAGTTATCACCACACTGTCATACTGCACTGAGAACTGCATTGTCCATCAGGGACACGTGAGAGTACTGCAGAAATTCCATCGGCAATGCCTCTTCCAGATTCAATGGGAGGACCACTTGTGCCCTTGCTCAAACCAGCTCCACCTGTATCCAGGCAAAACTCCTGCTAAGCCAGCTACAATGGACTGGACACTGTGACTTGCTGGTCAGAAAGTGTCTTCCCTGCCAGATCCTGATTTCTCAGCTCCCGAATGGCCAGCAGTGCAGGAGAGGACACAGAAAATGATTCAAGGACACACTGAAGATCTTCCTGAAGTGCTGAGGCATCAACATTAGTGACTAGGAGGAACTTTCAAACATTAAAAATGGCAATTACTAGCCCCTTAAAGCATGCATAATAATTTAATGATGATACAGCAAAGCAGAGAAGATAAAATCCTGTACTTGGGATCCAAGTAAATGTTTGGGACATCCTACTCCATGAGCCTGAAGATCACGAACTGGGCTGTTAAGTACCATAATGACCCATGGCAGAAACCTGCCAACCTGCAAAGACATAATTCCTGAACTGAGGGACAGTGATTGTATGGTCAACTTTCCATAATATTAGGCCAGTTTCTCTCTCGCTTTCTCTGTAACCAGCTGAATATTCTCAGCATATTCAGCTTTTAATTTTACTGTTTAATAAATGCTCCCTAGTGCTCAGAAGAATCAAGCATAAAACACCAAACCAATAGCCCCGAAAATCACCGCCTAATACCGCATTCATTCCGATTATCAGAAAACTTGCCTAAAATATTGTCTTTAAATGGCAAACCCTGTACTCTAATGGATATCAGCTCATTGTGCCGGTTAGGTAATATTTGATTTTGTGAGCTGTCACAGTTTCCTTTGAACTTCAAAGTTCCATCTCACATGCAGTAAATACTAGGCCTATCAATACAGAGTGATAAAACTGTACAATGCACATGTTCAGACCACTTCACTTATCCTTACACATATAAATCTGTTTCCCAGTCAATCTGCAAGAGTCATACTGCTGTTCTTTGGGAAGTTTCAGTGTAAACCATAATCCTGTGCCCTATGATGTTTCTCTGATATATTGTGAGGGAAAACAAAATAAACCCACAGTTAGTTCCCTGTCTGGCTGGTAGTAGCATTAGGATGTACACTTCTCAAATTTGCTGTCATGTCAGGAATTTTGGTCACATTGTATTGAATGTTGGGTGTGTGTCTGTCTTCAATTTGCAGCACCAAACCTTTCAAGGACTCAATCTATGAATATACAGGGGAACGCTGTCAACTAAGCACTGAGTCAGGCTCTCAACATCAATTTCCTGCCTTACATGTTGCTGACACACAAGGCACACTAGTCAACACGTATCGTTTTAAAAAGAGCACAAGTGCCCACCTTTCCTCAGGGTATGGGGGCTTTGCTCACTTGGCAGTTGACTTGTGGCAATGCTTTGCTGGAGGCTGCTTGAAGAAGTCACATGGTCGGAAACAGGTCTCCCTTTCTGTCCAATCACAGGTGAAAGTTCTTTGCCTTTCATAGCACTGAAGAGAAAAGAAAAGGATTAATTGCATTTGTATATTCCCTTAACTTACAAAGGTAAACACACAGCAGTATTATGCTCTTACAAAAACTTTTCTATCAAATGTGGTAAGCTAACTTATTAATAAAATATACATGCCAGACATATACATAAGTGTTTTTCTTTAAACTTAATCCTCTACAAGTTACATTGTCTCAATAGAAGACCTAACAGTTTTCACATACATGTTAATAACTCTTTCAGAAAAACTCATAGCATTGAGGCAGGAATTCTAAATATTTACCTAGTCAGCCTGGTTCCTTTGTCTCTGGCACAGGCACAGCCGACCCATGGGGGAGAGGCTGACACAGGAGGGTTAAAGGGGGTACCACAAGGGTCGTGCTTGGTTAGGAGTAGAGGGGTTTTGATGTAGACAGGTGAGATATTAGTTTCAGATACATGCGAGTCAGTGAGGGGGCTTTGCTTAGAAAGGTGCAGGGAGCACGGCTTGGGGTTCGAGTTGATGTCAAGCTGCTGTGGGGAGGAGGGCTGAGTGAGAAAGGTTGGGCTGTACCCTGACCACTTTTGAGGGGAGGAAGCTTGAGGGAGACTCTCGGGCCGAGCAGACGGCTGAGCCTGATGGTAGAAATGGTGGGCATGCTGGTAACAAGAAGAAGGGGAAGGTCTTTTATTCTCTGGGGAAGGGTAAGAGTAACCGGAATCCGACCAATTGGAAGACAACTCATCTGCGCTGTAAACGTTAAAAAGAGCAACAACATTTGTTTGGGGAGGTAAAAAAGAAAACAGGAAGGAGGAGGAGAAATCAACAGAGAAAAAAAATACAAGGTTTAGTAACTCAGACACAGCATGACAACACATAACAGACATTCGCTGTAAAGCATCAAAGCAGTGGCGATAAGGTGGCTGGGTGATTGCACAACACACAGCAGACATGGAGAACTGAGCACTGCCATGCTGAACTTGAAATCTATGCAAAATGTTGTTTCTCTACGCATTAGAAGCTAAAATACAAAACGCACGTGCGTTCACTGCACTTCAAAATATCAGTGACATATCAACAGCTTCTGAAACTGTTCTAATTTACTGCATGTCTTTTGTCATTCTCCAGGGTGGCAACAGTTCAGATCTGTATAAGAAATGAGAGGAACAAGTGTTGTTTTGAGAAGTTTACTAGAACAAATTATCTCTGGATTATCAGGTGCATTAGGGAAAGGTCTGGCCTGGTTGTGATTCTAGTCAATATTAAATGGTGGTTTCTTAGTGCTCAGTAAGGTGATCTGTAGTTATTCAGTTGTGTATGTAATGCTTACCCACTATCTTCTCAGGAAACTAGGGAGAGTGTAAATCAACGGAAGGAAACCTTGGCTTTGGGTGACATTGGAAAACATGTAATATTGATTGAGTAGAATGTTATAAATCTCTGGAGGGCCCCTTGCAAAACAGCAGTAATATCCTAACCTTTGATCCAGGAGTCTCGGCTTCAAGTTCCACCTGGTCCAGAGGTATATAATAACTTCCCTGACCAGGGTGATTAGAAATTATCTGAACATTCCTGGAATTTCTTGTAGCACAGTGGTAGTGTCCCTATCTTTCAGCCAGAAGACGTGGTTCCAGTGCTACTGCTCCAGAGGTTTGTCATAATATGTCTGAATAGCATTTTTTAAATACAGAATAAGCCTCTCTGGGTTTAAGTGAAACTTGAGAGAGATGTGTAATGATCAACATTGCCCAATTTACTCTATTGTTCAAAGTCAACATGACAAGCCCCTTTGGAATTGCCAGCATCAACAATATGCCAAGAACAACCTTAAAAATGGTGTATTAGCAGATTTTTTTTCTGCATCTTTTTAATTTTGTGTCTAAAGTGGATTGACATCTTTGATGTGTAAATACAAAGTGCTGATACGGAATTTACATAAGTCATGATTTTGGCAAACAATTATGGCTTGTAATTTGTTAGAAAACTTTTAGAATTGGTGGCAATGTGATTGTGGCCTAACGTAATGGTAAAAGTGCACTGCAGTTGGGTGATTGGATTCTACAATTCTGAAAACAGTTAAGCAGGGAGCCTGCTAATCTGCCTTTTTCTCTGACACTGTTATTAGCGAGGACAAGAGAAGTTTCTTGATCTTAATCACAATTATGGAATAGGACTCCAATCATAGTTGATAAAGGAATTTTGTTATTTGTAAACTTAATTTTACAAGACAAATTACATCTCAGGCATTCAAGTTAACTAGAAGTCTCATACACGAAATGCAATGTGGGTAATAAATATGAGTGAAATGGACTGGCCGGTGTTGCAGTTCTAGCTGCTACAGTATATAGTCAAATGACCATCTTCCCTTTCTGAGAAATTAATGTCTCCAATATATGACGAAAAATAAATACTTTCTTCAAAGTTTATCAGCTTGTGACAGTGAAAATTATTAGTTTTGGACTAAATTAATTGCTGAATAATATGATGCATTGAAACAGTAACAATATCAGAGTTATACATAAAATAAATCGAGCGATTTGACAAAATCCATGCAGAAAATTAGAAATTGATTGAATTTTCTTTCCTAAAGGAAGACAGCATTGTTGCAGGAAAGTAACAGAAACATTTCAAGAATTTGATTTGACTGCGCATGAACACTGCTAACTTCAGACTGTTTGGTATTTCTTTATTTAATTAAACACAGCCAAAGGATAAAAGTTCTTCTGATATTATTATTAACTTTAACATCACTACTTACTAAAAGTGAACACCTAACCAGCTCAGTTTCACACGAATGAGGGATTGAATTTGGAGTGCTTCAATTTAAAGACTTGTGGAATTCTCTGATCATTTATGCCTTGATTTAACTTGTTGGATGAGTTAATCCATTTGAAAACTTTGGTTAAAAAATGCCCGATTTGAAAAGAATCATAATCGTTTCAAATAAATGGTTCATGCGCTTGACTGCGCAAATACTTTGCTGGTTAATCCAGTAATTATCCAAATACATCATTTAGTTTATTTTGAAATGCAGTACAGTAAACTAGCTCATTGTAAATAACACTAAAGTAACAAACATTGGTTTCTGTATGGAGTCGTTATACCCCAGGTATTCCATCTATAAAGCAATTGATAGCTGAATTATCTGATTGCCATTTTTAAACATGCCAACATGTTTATATCTTGACCTCTAGCGGTAACTAAATTGAATCACGCAAAAAATGCACAGAGCATCTAATAATTTTATTTTGTATCTTTGTGACTTAATTAGATCGAAGTTAATGATCATTAGCCCAAGGGTATAATAGACTAAATGGCGACTGCTTATTATTTGGCAGAAGTAGTAGAATGTCTGCACATTCCCCCTACCCCAACAGATATGAATTCTATTATACAATGACAGTCAGCATCTTAGGAACCTAAGAACAGGAATAAGCACTTCATAATTTTTTGTCTGTTCTGCTATTCAATTACATCATGGCTGGTTTGTATTTTGATACCCAGTCCCCAGCCTCTGTTCCACGTTCTTTAATATTCTTAAAATCTAGCCATTTCCTAGTTTTGTAATTTTTAATAAATCCAGCTCAACAGGATTTAAGGGAGGAAGGTTTAGATTCCACTACCTTTTTTGTAAAGAAGTGCTTTCTAGCTTCACCCCCGAACAGTACATTTTTAATTTTAAGCTTATTTCCCCTTGTTCTGAACTTCCCAAACAGAGAAATAACTTCTTGTTATCCACTCTACCAAATACCTTCAACGTCACAAACATAACAATTCGATCGCCTCTCAATCTTCTCTATCTAAGTGAAAATAAGTCTATTTTAGAAACTTTGTCTCATAATTTAACATTTTTAGCCTCAGGTCCATTCTGGTGAATCTGCCCTGCAGTTCCTCCGAGGCCTGTATGCCCTTGCTGAGGCACAGTGACCAAAGCCAAAAGCAGTAGGGTGGTACGATAGTTCAGTGGTTGGTACTGCTGCCTCACAGCGCCAGGGACCTGGGTACGATTCCACCCTCCAGCAACTGTCTGTGTGGAGTTTTCACATTCCGCCTGTGTTTGTGTTGGTTTTGTCAGGGTACTGTGGTTTCTTCCCACAGTCCAAAGACATGCAGGTTATTTGGATTGGCCATAGTGTCCAGGGATGTGCAGGCTAGGTGGATTAACTATGGGAAATTCGAGGTTACAGGGTAGGGGGCATGGGTCTGGGTGGGATGCTCTTTGGAGAGTTGGTGTGGACTTGGTGGGCTGAATGGCCTGCTTGCACAGCGTAGGGGATCAGTGATTTCAAAATATCATCCAATTCTGCATCACTTCCAGTCCTTTGTATTTTTGCTCCCATAAAATGAAAGTCATTCACCTCTTTAATTACTTTTCTACGTGTCCACTAGTTTATAGTAGCTCCTGTCAATCTCTCTGCTTGTCTACAGTTCTAATTTTTCACTATTTACAAAATTCTCTGATTCTTCTCAGCTTGCCAGTAGTTGAACTCGTAGTTGCTCACCATCTGCCAGAGTTTGCCCACTTTCTATCAATGTCACATCACAACATGCAGCTCCCACCTACACTGCTCTCTGTGCCATCTAACCTTAATGTAAGCATTGGATAGACAACTCTCCAATTCTCCTTGTCAAACATTACAACACTACAGGGATAGTAGAAACTGCTGATGCTGGGGAATCTGAGATAACAAGGTGTAGAACTGGACGAATGCAGCAGGCCAAGCAGCATCAGAGGAGCAGGAAAGATGACGTTTTGGGTCTGGACCCTTCTTCAGAAAAGGGTCTGAAGAAGGGTCCAGACCCGAAACGTCAGCTTTCCTGCTCCTCTGATGCTGCTTGGTCTGCTGTGTTCATCCAGCTCTACACCTTGTTATCTCAAAACACTACAGGGGTTTTCTTTATGATCCTGAAAGCTGTGCAATATTTTCACACCACTGCCCTTAAGAGCTGTCACCATTTGTTTGATGGTATAGTTTAACCTGCTGCCCAAACAAACACATTATGCCTTCATTATGCACAACTTTCGGTGCAATTGGGTAGGTCACTTCTCAGACCACAATGTATTAACTAGTTTGTGCGATTGTACTGATGTGCACCAATTCCTGATTCAGCTCGCTCCATGTGCCAGAAGCTGAGGTAACAGTCAAACAGAAAGACAGGAGTGCGAGGACAGGAAAGGAAAGCTCCAGAAGCTTGCTGACACAGACACAGCAGCTGCGACACACTCTTACCTTGCACGTTCAGCCCCGGGTAGTGGGCCGCTAGGAGGAGGAGTGGGGGAGGGAGAAGAGGAATTTTCTACAGACTGCTCAGGGATTGGCGACTGACCCGAAGCGGCAGGTTCGGCGGGCGGAGGAGGGGGCTGCGTGCCGGGTGGGGTGGAGGATGTTTTTCGGACTCCGGAGGAGCCTCTGCGGGCCACCCAGGATGTGTCCATCACCCTCACACCCATGCTACAGGAACACAGAGACACCATCAACACTTCAAAGAAAAGCACGCTCGGCTTTAACAAAAAAATAGCTTCAGAGGTATAGAGACAGAAGTGAAATCTTTACAAAATACATTTAATTACAGATAAGAAAAGGATAGATTTAACAGTAGTTATTTGTACTTCTGAGTTACAACATAATTACCTAGCTTAAAAAAAAATTGGATGAATAAATTTTGTAGAAAACATTACCTGTGAACACTAGACTTAAAGCCTGATCATCAGAATCTTTGTTGCTGTTTAATGACTAGTGCATGTGGCTTCTATGCTTTTATGAAACATACTGACTTTTGCTAAACCACAGCATGCTACATTTGTTTAAAACTAGTGCACCTTTTGTGGATAGTTTTTATGTCCTGGAAATATAAGGCTGGTACCTGCACATGAGAATGATGTATTGGAATTGGAACAACAATGAAAAGTGTTAATTAGGTGAATGGCCCACACAGTGACTCATACAGCGCACTATTAACCACTGACCTCATGAAGTTTCACTTCAATTATTTGCACAGCAGAATAGTATCATCAGAAAATCAGAAGCTTGAAATAAGATGGTTTACCTTTGCTGAAAAGGAACTTACTGAATTTGTAAAATAACTAACAGAAGATAGTCTTTCATATTCTCTCCTCCACCCTACGTCTCCCTGCCCAGAATTTGGTTGAGAAAAAGAGGAAACTCTTTTTTAAAAGGCCTGGAACATCATTTTAAACATAACCATCCCATTAAGCTCGTAAAGTGCAACTGCTCTACATTTTTGAAATCCCTAATGTATTGAATTTTTTTGTAGCAGATTCTCAGTTCAGTTCAGATTAAGTTGCCACTCCATTCTTTAAAAAAAAGATTTTATTTCAAATACAGACATGAAAGTAAATAAAAAGCTACAGTTATTCCGATATCCAGGGTCAATGAGGTATTTTCTGTTGTCAAGGAATTTTCAAACCAAACGGATTATAGCCTAATGATTGTTTAGTGAACTGTGAAGCATACAAAATGCATGTGTTGTTTAATGACAGGCTTACTTTCTCCTGGTTCCAAAAGGATTATTTTACATGTGTGGCATCTGGTGTGCAATGAACTGAATCAAAATGAATACTTGGCACACCCATTAGCACACAAATATTTTATAATAGGCCAGACACATACACACCCATACACTGTACACACATACACGCCAACACACATACATGCATACACATGAGCACACACATAAACACATACATTGGAAATAATATCCACTTAAACAGAACAAATAAGTTTTTTTGTCTGGGAGAGATAAAAATGCACTGTTACATTTTAAATTTCTGTGTTGTCTAGTGTACTGTGTTAAGATAGAATTTAGATCCAACAGGATTTCAGTGTAAGTGATTTTTAAAATGTTCCTCAGCATAAAAAAATGCTAGATAATGAAGTATCTCTGAATGCGTAAGTATTATCTCAAAATCTGCAGATGACACAAAGCCGCATGGGTGAGCTCTAAGGAGGATGCTGAGATGTTGAAGTATGATTTGGCCAGACTGAGTGAGTGGGCAGATGCAGTTTAACATGGAAAAATGGAAGGTTACCCATGTTGTTAACAAATACAGGAAGGCAGGTTATTATTTAAATGGCTGTAACTTGAGAGAGGGAATGTTAAATGAGACCTGGGTGTTCTTGTGTACCAGTTGCTGAAAGATGCAGCAGGCAGTAAAGGCCAACTATATGTTGGCCTTTATAGTGAGAGGATCCAACTATAAGACAAGAAGGTCTTGCTGCAGTTATACAGGGCCTTGGTGAGACACACCTGGAATATTGTGTGCAGTTTCGGCCTCGTTCTCTGAGGAAGGATGCTCTTGTTATAAAGGGGTGCAGCAAATGTTTACCAAATTGATTCCTTAGATGACAGGTCTGTTCTATGGGGAGAGATTGAGTTAGTTCGGATTGTGTTCACTTGAGTTAAATTCTAAGAGGACTAGACAAGTTAGATGCAGGAAGGTTTTCCTGATGGTGGGGGAAATCCAGAACCAGGGCTCATACTTTAAGGATAAGTGGGTAAATCTTTTAGGATTGAGATGTGAAATTTCTTCACCCAGAGAGTGGTGAGCATGAGGAATTCACTACCACAGGAAGTGGTTGAGATCAAAACATTACGTGATTAAGAACAAAGTAGATATAGCTCTTGACACTAAAGGGATATGGCGAGGTGAGGGAAATTAGGTTTATTGAGCTTATTGATCAGCTATGATCATATTGAGTGATACAGCAGGCTCAAGGGGTCAAGTGGCCTATTCCTGCTACTGTCTTCGATGTTTCTATGAAAGTTCAGCACAAAAGTATTTCACGTGAATCTAATGACAATTTAAAAATCTTTTTTACCTACCACTACTTAACTAAACTGTTACCTTTGAACCCAATGTTTATGGAAGTCACACTCTCTGGCATCCAGAGTTTAGAATAAGAAATGATTAGTTAAAAGAACCCACTAAACAGCAAAAATCATTATGAGCAAAATGTAGTAATTCTAATTCCAGAGATATAAGTTGAAATGTTATAATTTTGACTATCACCAGCTTTAGTAACACAGTGTGAATTTTAAATAGGTGTGATTTGGGATTTGGAGTCTTAAACACTTACGGCCCTTATTTACTTACTCACATGGTTAAAGGACATCACTGGACAGTCCAACCTCAATTACTGATGACTGCCATGGCCAAAACTATAATATTCAAACAGCATAGAAATTAGTATACAGACATTGTGGATGTTTATATCCTCCATTCTGCTTTTGGCTATTTTATTTCAGAAGATGTTTACAGAGCCTACAAATGTTCAAGGTTATTTGTATATGACAAGAAGTCATATTCTGATCGGTCCACAGCTATCCAGTGTTCTATGTGAAAGAATCATCATTTCTCATCAGGCCAGAGAGGGAAATCATGGGCCCTGGTACTTCTGGTGTACCAAGGTTACTTATTCTCTTCCCCTTTCTCCCCGCCCTCAATTTAACCCTCTTCCTTACATCCTTGTGGTATGCAGAATTGGGGTAAAAATGTTTATTTAGTAAAACCTTTTGACTTTTGTGGTCTATGCCTCTATATCTAAAGGCCACCAAAATCTCAGCTTTGTCAGACAATGACACACAACTTGGTCATTCATATGATGCAACCAGATCTGCTTTCTTGAACCTGGCCCCATTCAATTTCTGGACATAACGTCCAAAAGACTTGTCTCTCACAACCATCACAAGCAACAATCCAATGTACAAATGAGAATTTCTTGAACTTACGATGACATTTCTATTGGTACATAACTCCTGTTTTCACTTCCATGTTTAAAACTGGAGAACCTTCTAATAAATTAGCATCAACCAACTCTCTTGCAATGTTGTGCTTTTCTCGCCACACAAGTGGGATTTGTTTACAGAAAAGTTACATTTTGCTTTGAGTGATGAATATTTTCTAATTTAAAGTTAAAACTAACCACACTTATCAGTGCCCACCATGAAGCAAAGTACTGTAGATGTTATAAATCTGAAATAAAAACACAAAATGCTGGAAGTCCTCAGCAGAGTTGGTTCCAGTGAATTGAGGGTTTGAGGTAGTGAAGTTGGTCTTGGTGTGGAACCTGGTCACCTGCCAACACTTTCTTTACAGGGGAACATGAGGGGATTAGGAAGACCTGCTTAAAGCCAACCTTCATCAACCTACTTGTGCTCCAACAGCCTCTAGAACCAGTCAGAAGAAAGAAGAGTGAAGATTAAGGAACCCACACTCAATGATGACAAGGTTTAAATAGATATTTACAAGGCAGGCATGAAATGAGGGTAGTGTGGCCTGTTCTGCTACTCAGCCAATGACAGCTGTCGCTCTGAATAACAGTGATTATTGGCCATGATTCTGGTCAGTTGGGATGTTCTATGGACCAGATTAGCAGCTTTGGGAGCTGACCATCCAGACTGATGGACTATTTGGCCAGTGAGCTGGGGCCTCCTCTGGAAGCACCATCTGCTCCCTCCTTTCCTAGCCCTTCATTTCTGTACTTTTAAAATAGACCTGTTAAATCATCACAGCTATTTTCAAAATGTTGATCAATGAAAGTTTTTGTTCAAATACTGAATGCTGATGATGTCACTAGCAAAACTGTTACTTTGAAGCTGGATATTGAAACATTCATCGGTTCATGATGGCATATGAAATTAATTCAGCCACCTAATATGTTTGTGTATACTGTGCTTTATGTGTTACTGATCTTTAAGAGAGTTCAGCTTTTAGGGCTACATGTTCTGTGCTTGTAAGATTTGCAGTTAATCAGCAATGTAGGCATCACTGACCAGCATTTATTGCCCAGAGGGCAGTCAAGAGTCGACCACATTGCCGTAGATCTGGAGTCACATGTATGGTAGACCAGGTAGGAATGGAAGTTTCCTTCCCTAAAAGACATCAGTGAAATGTCCCCCTGACAATCGACAATAGATTCATCGTCATCATTAAATTCTTAAGTCTAGATTGAATTCAATTTCCTCCACTAGCCATGGCAGGATTCAAACCTTGGTCCCCACCATGTTACCTGGGTCTCTGGATTAACAGTTCAGCGATAATACCTCTAGGCTATCGGCTGTGGCCCTTCAAGCTGCAAACACAACAATCAGTTGGATTTGCTGCAATGGCTGCTTCATAACTTATAAAGTATTTTACTGTTTTAAATGGCCTAATCCACCGAGTTTATCAAAGTCTGAGTAATTGATTCTTAAACCATTATCATAAATATGATATGGTGGCAGCCATGAAAACATTAGAGGTAACAAGGTGTGGGGCTGGATGAACACAGCAGGCCAAGCAGCATCTGCAGTACCTTTTATCTCTAAAACATTAGAGGTGTTTACATAATATGATCAGTAAACTAGCATTTGACTTTATCTGCATCAAGATAAGGAATGGTGGACTTGTGCTTCATACTATCAGTTTCATGGTAAACATCAATGTCATCATACCGTACGATGTGTTTGCAAAATGCAAATTAGCAGTCTTCATAAAGTTATTGTCTATTCATTATTGGCTAATGCTGACACAGGGCAAGGGACAATATACTGCTCCGGTGAATTCTAAAACATATGTTCCCATAGACATGGGGAACCATGAATGGAACCTACAACTGTAAAGTTTTCAGCCTTTAAACTGTTCACCAATTCCACATGCAGAATCAATAGTCCTGGAGTACAAGTACAATCACTTCACCTCAGCATCTCAAATGTTGTGTCAATAGGGTCAAAAACCAGTGTTTGTTTGTCTCCTTGATATGCTAATGTACAGAACCAAACTGCGTTTGTGACTATGTACATAACGATATTTTTATGAATAAAGTATATTTTTGAAATTAAAAAAAATCTCAAATGCTGTCCATCTTGGACACTGCAGGGACAGTAACTGGAAGTATACCAGCATGCCATGAACTTGCCCCATGGAATCCATGGAATCAGTCAAGTATCAGAGACGCTGCATAAACTGCAACAGGTTATTTAAGAAACACTTACAAAACTGCATTTGAAAGATTGGGTGAAGCAGAAGAATCCCCTCTCTGCTGTGTAGAGAAAAATGACAGTTCAAGCATCAAAGGCTGAATTCTTAGCTCAGGATAAATCCAAACTTGAGAATATCATCTCTGATGCAGTCTTTAGATGATACCTCAGTTTAGATTAATGAAAAGCTGAAAGAGAAAGACAGGGAGCAGTATGAACTACAAACTCTGTATCAGCAAATCAATGAAATGATTGGTGGCTTTTGGAAAGATCTGGAGCAACTCATAGGCAAAACAGCACTGGCTTAGCAGGAGCAGATACAGAAACATTGGCTTCAGCTCAAAACAATACTTGAGAAAATGATAGACTGCAAAAACAGGTGGAAGGGCAAAATGAACAAAGAGCTACAAATCACTAATGAGACAATTCTTTCAGAGGTAAATGCCGTCAATGATGCTCTGATGCAAGAACTCAAGGATGTAGAAAAGAAATAAAGGACCACTGAAGCTGCATGAGGAAGAAGCCCATCCTTTAAAGAAAATAGAAGAAAAACAAGTTTGGAGAGGCTGAAGAGTTTGTTGAGCAGGTTTTGAAGGAGAAAGTATACTGGATTAACAGAAGACAAGAACTTTGTTAGAATGATAAGAATCCAGAATGTAAAACCAGAAGCATGAACATGAGTTGGAAGCTCTTAAGGAACATAGTAAATGCCTAGAAAATAGAACCACTCAAAACAACTTGAGGAACAGGGTCAATCAGTGACTAATCTGGACCAATACATGGCTGCAGTGTATCAGCATAAGCAAATTCTGGGACAGCAACTGCAGTTCATAAAATAAAAGAAATGACAACACAAGCAGGAATAAAACGCAACATCAGTAATGACTGTGGAAATGAAAGTGCCTTCAGACACAGTCACCTTCGTGAGATTTGGATATATCAGCAAATTATCCATGTGCTGTGGAGACTCATTTATCATGATAAATGTTTAGCCTTCTTTTGAAAAGGAGGAAGTTCTTGTATCTGTATCTTGCCTTTAGAGAGTTCACCTTAATGACGCCATATGCTGTGTGTGTAAAATGATCAGACTCTGCTGGACAGTTACTTTGCTGTGAGTCTACAAGATAATACATAGAAATCAGCTGGTTTCCTATATGATGTGTTTTAATGTTCTAATTAAACTAACCCACAGTGAACTTGCCCATCCCTCAGAGACATGCCACAAATGCTGTCCTTTCATCCACTTCTCACATTCTTGGATTAGTTTGTTTCTCTATTTGCAGGAATGGTAAGAGTAATGATGAGACACTGCAGACTTGCACATGTGATGGGTATTTCAGGCTGTCACAGAGAAATGTAATCCAAAGGACTAAGATTGCTGAGGCAATTGTCTGGTTTTGTTGGATAACATCTATACGCCTAATAAACTGGACTGAGACATACAACTTACATACTCTATTTACGTACACATCTAACAGCAACGACGATGTCAACAAATACAAATTAGCTTTGCAGTTTTCAACCAATTATTGGGGGGTGGGAAGGGGATTTGAAGGGGGACAGCTTTCATTCTACTTGACTATTGACTTCATTGTGAAAGTATTTTCTCCATAAAATCTGTCCCATTTTGCTCATATTTTGTATTGTACAGGCTGTACAATTATACCAGAGATAACATAACAAATAACATGTTCTAACTAATGGCCACTTAAGGGCTTCCTCTTGCTGTTGGCAACTCACCAAAAGGATTGGCTCATGTCAAGTGTCCAGCTTGACAGATTTCACAGGTGGTAGGCAAGGCAGGGGGTGGCAGCAGCTCTCCAGGGTTCTCAGATGAGGGCAGAAGTCACACCCTAAATCAATTAGCCACCCAATGGCACTTCACCTCCCTGATCAAAGCATCTGCCAATATCTCTACTGCAGTGCTGGGATATAAACTCCTAAAATATTGTTAATTTTACATTTCAGTATACTTTATATAAACCATATGTACCTCATTTTTGTGCGCTAAGAATAGTGGGAAATCCATTCCAACTTGTCAGGGGTGTGTTTATTTCCTGTCTACTTCCAGATTTTTCTGAATGCTGTGGAAGTAAATTGGATAAACAATACCCTTGGATATTACAGCTTGAACATAATGTGATTGAAACTTTGTAAATTTCCATCGGTTTTTGCCCAGGTTCCAGTGCAGTTGGTTGAACCAACTCTAAACTGGGGTGGCACGGTGGCTCAGTGGTTAGCACTGCTGCCTCACAGCGCCAGGAACACAGGTTGAATTCCACCTTTGGGTGACTGTCTGTGTGGAGTTTGCACGTTCTCCCCGTGTCTGCGTGGGTTTCCTCTGGGTGCTCCAGTTTCCTCCCACAGTCCAAAGATGCGCAGGTTAGGTGGATTGGCCATGCTAAATTGCCCATAGTGTTCAGGGATGTGTAGCTTAGGTTGGTCATAGGGGGATAGGTCGGCATGGGATGCTCCAAGGGTCAGTGTGGACTTGTTGGGCCGATGGGCCTGTTTCCACTTTGTAGGGATTCTACGAAAATAAACATTGGGGAATTGCAATCGTAACTTGGTGTATGCTCAAATCCGATTATGTTTTCTGCTTCCCACCATCTTTTATGCTACTTCAAGTTGTAGTTTACACCTATTAAAGCCTATCCACAAACAATGGCCACACTGCTAAGTCAAAGCTGTGAGAATCTGGCTATTGTTTTGGTTCAGGAAAGATCTCATTTTCATAGATGCACTAGTAAGTATCTTGTAAAAGGTTTTTCATATCAATAATAATTATTTTGCTATGTAAAAATCTAGCATACACCAATGAAACTATTAAGTACTAAAGAATAGATACTTCTCAATTCATTTTCATTAATCTTAGCTCTTAACCCACAGCTACCTCTTATTAAAAATGCTCATTTTAGGTGATGTATACTTTCCCAGTTGTTTGACTAAATACCAATTTACCATACTTAAATACATCAAGGAATGCACCATCAGAGAATGAAATAAAACAATTGACTTACAAAGGAACATAGGAAACAGGAGCAGGATGCCATTCAGTCCGTTCAGTCTACTACACCATTCTACTGGATTGTGGCTGATTTCTACCTCAATGCCATTTTCCCACACTATTCCCAGATTCCTTGACATCTTTAATATCTTGAAGTCTATTCATCTCTGCCTTGAATATCCTCAATGATTGAGTCTTCGCAGCCAAACTGGGCAGACAGATCCAAAGCTTAACCACCCTCTGAGTTAATAATTCCTCCTCATCTAAGTCCTAAATAGTTGACCTCTTATTCTTAGACTGTGTCGGGGCTCTAGACTCAACCAGCCAGGAAATACTCCTCTTGTATCTGCCCTGTCAAACCCTGTAAGAACATTGTATGCTTCAATGAGAATACCGCTCACTCTTCTAAACCCAAGAGAATATAGCAGACCCAGTCTGCTGAAGCTCTCCTAATAAGAAAATCCCTCCGTCCAAGAATTCGCTGAGTTTACCTTTGCTGTACCCATTCTGTGACAAGACTGTCTTTCCTTAGGTAAGAGGCCAAACTATACACAATACTCAAGGTGTAGACTCACCAAGGCTTCTTTACAAAGATACTTACTCTATACAAAGGCCTCTTTACTCCTCTTTGCAACAAATTTGTCATAAGCTGTCCAATTGTGCTATTTGATTACACAAATTAATTTTAACAAAAGTTGAGCTGCAACCTATTTACAGCTATTTCAAACACACTTCAAGTTCATTATGCCCAAAGCAAAAACTCAACCCCCAAAACATGAAATTCATCTCAAAGTCCTTAATTTGGAAGGAGGGAGACGCATCAAAATTGAACTCGCTGTTCTTCCTTACCAGGCAACAATACACCCAGTACTGCATTTGTAGCTTTAATTTTTGAAACGATTTTCTGAGAAATGGGTCTCACAAAGACAGGTATAAATCATCAAAAGCCGAAGATCATTTCAGTGGAAATTGGAAGACTAAAACATCGGCCTAAAGCATCAGGTTGTAACTCCTCATCTTAATGGAATATGTGACACAAGAGATTCAGGAGCACTTCAGCAGTTCAAATCCAAGTGAAATAAATGAGAGGATCATGGAGGAGTGTGTGACAATTGGAAAACAATAAATGGTCTGAGATCAAATAAAGTGGGAGACTTTCATGGATAAAAATTCAGTACCCTTTCAGAATACTAAGAGTGGCAGCACCTGCCTCCCCCTTTAAATATTGTACAGCAACTTTGTGATCAACAAACTGGTTTCTGGTTCTCCCCTCTCATTCAAAATAACAGGTAGAATTAAGCACTCTTGGCGCACTTGATAAATCTATTGTAGGAGCCTTGCCAAATGTATAACATATATACGCCACACATTTGATGAGATTTGACATCTTGATTTGGTGAAAAAGATCTCTGTTCTCTCATATCTTTGCATTCGGTAAATTATTTTCAAGTTGAAAACATGGAGAGATCAAACCAATGTCAATGTCACAATAGAACAATAATAAAATCAATCAGTATGTGATAAATTAGTCAGGGCAGTGTTGGGTTGCTGTAGTTGACCAGTGTCCTTTGGCTAAGGAAAGGGGAGGCAATCAGGTGGCGTTCCTTCTCCTGATGTCTATCCAGTATTCCTGACTGAAAGTCTATCAGCAAGTGCTGGGAGAGTATGGGATCAAACTTCATTATCATCCTCATCACTTATATTGTGTATCGATATTCATTACATAGGTTAAGGTACGGAGAGTACACACTGGGGTACATGACTGAGAGAACTAGGTGACCGTGTAGACATACATTAACAAGACAGAAACAACTTCACAGAAGCAGAGGAAAAGGGGAAAAAAAGACAAGAAAATACAAATAAGGCTGTGAGCTGTGAATTTAGAAAACCTACTTCACATTAAGTCAGGGACTGTCTACAGGGTAATATGATCGTAACTGATCACTTAGCTCAATGCCCTAATCCTGCCCTCCCGCCATTTCCCTTGACCCCTTTAGCCACAAGAACCAAAACTACCACCTTTGAAAAAGCAATGTTTTGGCCTTAACCAGTTTCTGTGGTAATGAATCTCACAGACTCACCACTCTCTGGGTAAAGAAATTTCTCTTCATCGCACTCGGAAAAGGTTTACCCCTTATTCTTAAACTGTGGCTTCTGGTTCTGCACTCCCACACCATCAGGAACACCCTCCTGCATCCAACCTGTCTGGTCCTGTTAGAATTTTATAGGCTTTTATGAGATACCTTATTAATTCTTCTAAACTCAAATGAATACAATCCCAACTGACTCAATCTCTTCTCAAAGGTCAGACCTACCATCCCAGGAATCAATTTGTTAAACCTTTGCTGCACTCCCCCAATAACAAGAACATCCTTCCTCAGATAAAGAGACTAAAACTGTACACAGAATTCCAGGTGTGGCCTCGCCAATGCCCTGTATAAATGCAGCAAGGCATCCTTGTTACTGTGCATGAATCCTTTATGAAGGCCAACCTACAGTTTGCCTTCCTTACTGCCTGCTGCACCTGCATGCTTATGTTCAGTGACTGGTGCACGAGGATACCCAGGTCTCATTGAACACTCCCCTCTCTCAATTTACAGCCAGCCATTGAAATAATAACCTGCCTTCCTATTTTTGTGGCGGATATGTGGATAACCTCATATTTATTCACGTTATACTGCATCTGTCATGCATATTTAATGCAGCATTTATCCTGCATAGCTCCTAATTCATAAACAATAACTACAACTCAGTAGACGTAGAGCAGAGACAATATCCACAGGAGAGATTTGCATGATTGTGCGAAAGAGCGGAGGAGTAGGACTAACTGAAGAGATCTTTTGAATTGCAATCGCAGGCACCTTGGGGCAAGTGCACCCAAAGCACCCCTGAGTCCTCTGCTGCATTTTATACAGATGTAACATACTTTGTATCACTCCCAGAATGGCCACAGAACTGTATTCCCACTTTTTGGGGGCCTGGTTTCCAACTTGGTGAGTAATGTTCCCTCTAAGCTGTGTGAAGGCTCTGCATGTGGCAATGGGTGTCATTCCAGGAGTGGCTTCAGAGGCCTGTGCAGGTGGGAAGAAAGTTTGAGGGAATGTTGGTTCTGAGAAACCTTCCAGTTGTCTGTGATTGTAGCTGTGATTTTCAAATGTGTTATGGCAACATGTAAGCTTCCTGTCACTCAGACTCAGAAAATTACTTCCCTTAAAACAATGTACAATCCAAGTGTAGTCCTCACCACAGGATTTCACACATGCCTTCATTTAAGCTCCAACCACATACAAGTCACCAACCATTTCCCTAGTCAGGAGGTGAGCAGTGACTGGCATTTAGGCTAACAAGTGCTGCCGGTCTTAATTTGCCACTCAGGTGCTGCGACAGAACAGCCTTGAACAACTCAACACAACACATTCCCCTCACTGGGAAGTACAGGATCTAATCACTGGAGGAGAATTTGCAACGGAATGACAGACATGTCAGTTGCTTTAGATACAGAATGGAAAGGAGGCTGAAAGTCTGTAGAAGCAGTTAACAACTCTCCAACTCAATAACATTCAAGTTCTGCGTTCATCCACATTACAGATACTCCAAACAAATACCCTCAAAGCTGCCTACCATCAAAATAATGGTTGTGAGTCTGAAATCCTTGGACAAGCCATTTTCCAACTGCTTACTTCAGTAAGTGTGCACTGCTAGTGTTAGGTATTTACCAGCTTATTCCAAGCTTTTCAATACGATATCAATTCTTAAAATACATCTACAAACATCTCATGTAAAAAAGGTGCCTATTTTCATATGTGAATTATGGTAATTTCTACATTTTGTATTTATTACTCGTGTGATGCTCCCTATCTCAGTATCCTCCTCTCATGTTATCAATAACCAGTCACGCAGATGTATCGAATACAGTACCTTTGGATTTTCCTAAGGCTGCATTAGCAGAAACAGAACAATACTATTTAGAACATAATATAGAGGATTAAATGAATCAAACAGCAGTTATTGCAAAGGTAGCAGATTCCTGTTAAGTAAAACAAGTGAGTTTGACAAAGAAAATATTGACGCAGCAGGAACTTTTAACAGAAGTTCACACTGAAGTGCCTGTAATACTTGTACCAAGTAGTGAGAGTCATAAAACACATACTTAGGCCAAGGCTACTTGCTGTCCAGTAAACTTCCATTACTGGTTCCTGATGACTAGGAAATTAATGAGGAGAAGTTTATAGTAGCATGTCATGCAGCAACCAGAGGGATGATATCATGCTGCAGCAGTCAGTGTTCTGACAAGGAGTGCCATGGGCTCAAAAAGCCTGGGCACAGAGCAAGGTGGCACAAACTTGGAGGCAGGCTGGCTTGTTCACTATCCTATTGAGAGGTAGAAGGAGGGATCTGGAAATAAACTTAGTAAGCATCGCAAATAGGGAAAGGACTTGAATTTATTATGTATCACCTTATCATGTTCTCAGAACAGGTCAATCATTTACTACAGCAGTGCAAGTCACTGTCACGATGTACAGACATATGTGCATAGCAAGATTCCATGAGCAGTAGCTAATCTATTCCTGGTGGCCATTGAAGGAAGGAATGTTGAGTGAGGATACAAGGAAAATTCCCTGCTTTTCAAATTGTGTCATAAGATCAGGCAGGGATTCAGTTTAATGTCACATGTCAAAGACAGCTTTCCCGGTACTACACTGAAGTGTCACTGTAGGTTATGTACATAAGTCCCACAGTGGGACTTGAACCCAGGACTGACTGAGATGCAAGGAAACTGAGGTGATGTTGCATTCAAAATTATAATAAGTTAAAATTATGGTGTAACAAATGTTGTCAGTTTTTCTTTCATTACCACAGTGCTTCCAATAAGTAAAGACATTCTAAAACTGAAAAGATAACCAACAATGCAAATTGAAAAACATCTTTAGCATTTTTAAAATTTGTTACATGCTTAATTGGAGTAAATGTACAAAGCCACATATCAAACAAAAGCTAACATTCCTTTAGCTACATTTAATAAGCTTCATGGTAACCTGCAAAATCTAACTGGAGCTATCTAAATATGTAAGAATGACAAATTCAGTATATGCAAACAGGAAAAGACAAACTGTGGCAATTAATTCACTGGAATGAAAAGATTTACAAAATACTAAAAGCTTATTTTACACTGATCATTTTAACGTGCTGTATTTTGGTGGAAAGTCAAAAAATTGCTTACCGCAGTAGCCATGTTGGACAAGATGCAGAACGTGATCTCATGTAATTTGGGCTGTAAACATGGTAAAATGTGTAGTCTGGGCAAGAGTACTCAACTGACATGAATTTACAGCTAAAAGTATTCAGTTAACACGAATGAGAACAAAAATGTGACAGTAAGAATGAGGTAGCAACACAACTGCAGCATTCTCAGGTGGGCAAAAGGTAAAAGAAAGATGAAAAAAATTAGGGAGAAGCTGGTATGAAATGTCTGGACAATACACATCACAACACAATTAGGAGCATCACGGAGTTACCCACAATAGCACAAGGCAGCCTTAGTGTATGTACGCAGTACAAGTTATAAAATGTGGATAACTGATACAGTAACACTTACAACAAAATATTGAGACAAGAAAGTGAGAATATACAAAGCACACCATTTTCTTTCACCAGTTGTTCTCTTCCCTTCTCCCTACTGTGGAACGTGCAGTTCTAATGAGAAATGGTTCCACTGGGACCAGCCAACCTCTAGCATATTGCCAAGTGTCCGTAACTCATAAGTGATCCTTTGTAGGCTATTCAGATGAGGGACCCATCAGAAGCAAGCGCAATTATATCCATAGTAAATGATTACACACACACACACACACACATACACACACACACACACACACACACACACGTGTAAAGGAGTAGGAATCGTGAATAATTTACCTGCCACCCCCACACTCAAACCCAAAAGCACTGGCATCATTTGAGTGCCCTTATTGTTGGCCCAGCTGTCCCAGCAGAGACCAGGAATTAACCCTGGCAAATTTCCAGGTCTACCTGGCTTAGTGACTCAATGAATAAAGCCACCGAGCCAACAGAAGAACCGATCCATATCGCTACTTAACGTTCAGGACATGGGTCAATATACAACTTTCATACAAATTATTGATGAGCTAACCCTAAGTGAACCAAACTGGACAGATGTAGCATAAAATGGAACATCAAAGTTTTATTTTGACAAACAGGACCATTTACAACCTCCCCATTCCCCCTTGTGCAGACCCATAGCCTAAATCATCAATAGCTTGTTCAGTTCCATTCACTGCAAGGTTCGCTCACCCTCGTCCCAAATACTTACTTCACAAATACATGTTTCCACAGTAACAAGCATCAGTGAGTTGTCTTTTGAACGTACTGAAACCTGGTGACACTCTGATGAAGGATTACATCCTTATAAAGGTTTTGTACTGCAGTTGAAATGCCATAGAAAATTATGGACCAAAGAAATAAAGTAACTGATTCGTATACGAACTATCCCAAAACTTAGCTCTCTATTCACTGAAGGTTATGCAGCCAGGTGGGAATAATTCCATATAATTGGCCAATAGATGAAATGTATGTGGCTTTTGGTGAGATAGAGGCTTTTACCTGCTAATGCTCTGAGCGATAACAGGAATATCATTCTTCCTGCTCACTCGAAAGGTAAAAATTATTTCATATGTACTATCACTAGATCCTATTACCACAGTTAACCTCTCTCATCAATTATCCAGGAAACACACATCTGAATGCACACACACCCCATCACACATGTTTCTAACTTGTATGAAATACACACACTCATAGTGCAGATGCCTGACACAGTAAAACCTACACTGTTGAACCTGTATCAGTGCAAAAACTTTGTGATACTGATACTTTTAGCATAGGCTAAAGTGATATTTACATTGTTATTTGGGCCATTCAGACAGAGAACTGTATGTTTTATATATAACGTTTTTTAAAAAAAGTCCTGTTGAATATTGTGCTGACAACGTAGATAAAAGAAAATTAAATTCATGCAAATTTTAATTCTTTTCTGATAAATGAAAATGAGAAGTCACTAACCCTGAAATTAATTGCATTAATATCAATTCAAAATATTTTTATGAAGTATATTTGTATACCCGTCCCCATGTATATCGTTTCACTCCAGTTTGGATCTTCTTCCGCATGCGGTTTTATTCATATGAAACAAAATTGCTCTGTACAAAGTACTTATGAAAGCAGGATAATAACTAGTACCTACCCATCCTTTTTGTAAAACTCCAGCATCATGTTGTCAGTTGCAACGCTGAGTGGTCGCCTGCCCTGGTCGTGATGCTTGCGGTCAGAATGATCGATGTCCGGAGATGGCATGGAGTTGTAGTTTGCATTATGGTTGGTGTGGACTGGGCTGCCATAGCTTCCAGTGACATTAAATTCAATATCTGTTTGCAAAGAAAATACAGTTCACAGTCCGTTACTGCAAGAATCCAATATCTACAAATTTTCTTCCACTCCATGTCACAGAATCTTTTATTGTCTTCCTATTACATCAACATCTCCATTTCCTCAAACAGAATTTCCTCTCTTCTTCCTACAATACAGTAATGATGTTTCCTTTGCAAACATACTTTCTCTATATACACTGTTCCTCTCCCATGAATCCCCACTTTGTTGAAACCAAGACTCACTTCAAAACCTTCCCCATGATCTCCTTTCTTACAATTTTCTTACAAGTTTTATACAAAGTAATCGCTGCTCTTTGTTTTACATCATCACTTTTCAAAATAAATCTTGCTTGTGTAATTCTTGGGATGTGGGCAGTGCTGGCAAAGTTGTTACTTGTTGACTTTTGCAGTCTTGTCCAAATTGGAACAATCTAATATAAACATTCATTTAGGACAGCATTAGTTTCCATATTCACAGCATTTTTCAAAAAAATGTTCCGAAAATAGCTGTTATTCTGGAAACGGAAGGCGGGGAGAAACTCAATAAAATTACAATCACCAGGGAAGTAGTACTGAGCAAATTGTTGGAGCTGTGGGCTAATAGATTCCTGCTTTCATAAGTACATCCTTGGGTCTTAAAAAAAGTGGCTAGTGGACAGTTTATGCATTGATTTTAATTTTCCAAGATTTGGAAAAGTTCCATTAGATTGAGAAATAATGACAATAACTCCTTTATTCAAAATGTGTGAGGCATAGAAAGTAGGAAACCACAGGTCGGTGTGTTCAAGGTGAGACGGTGGAAGCTATTATTAAAGACATTATAGCAGGGTACGTAGGAAGGTTCAAGGTAGTCAGGAAGAGTCAGCATGATTTGTGAAAGGTAAATCGTGTTTAACCAATTTATTAGAGTTATTTGAGTAAGTAACATGTGGATAATGGGGAAATCAGTGGTTGCCCTGTACTTAGATTTACAGAAGGCATTTGATAAGGTGCTGTATTAAAGATTGTTCTGGAAAATAAAGACTCATGGTGTGGGAGATAGTATATGGACATGGGTAGAAGATTGACTAGCTAACTGAAAACAGAGAGTAGGCACAATTGCATTTCTGAGGAAGAGTCACTGGACCCAAAACATTAACTCTGATTTCTTCTGCACAGATGCTGCCAGACCTGCTGAGCTTTTTCAGCAACTTCTATTTTTGTTCCTGATTTACAGCATCCACAGTTCTTTTGGTTTTTACAAATGCATTTTCATTTCAGTTGATAAGTTATAATGACTGGTGTGCCAGAGGATTATTGCTGGGGTCAGGACTTGTTATAACTTTTGTAAATGATTTGGAGAGACTGATGGTGATTGCTAACTTTTTTTAAAAAGGTAAGTAGGAAAGTAATTTGTGAAGAGGACATAAGGAGCCTACAGTAGGATATAGAAAGGTAAAGTGAGTGGGCATAAATCTGGAAAATGGAGAGGATATGTGACAATATGAAGTCGTTCATTTTGGAATAATGAAGAAAGAAATTATCTAAATGGTGAGACACTGCACAGTTCTAAAATATTGAGGGATACAAACATATAAAACATGAGCAGCATAGACCCTGCGGCTCCTTGAGACTGCTCCACCACTCAATACGATCTGTTTATGTGTTAAATCCCACATTTACATCTACCTCAAAGAACCATCGGTTCCCTTGTTTAACAAGAATTAATCTACCTCTGTCTTAAAATTATTCAATGGCCCCATCTTCACCACCTGGAGCTGGACGCCCTAATTCATAAATCGCAAAACATCAATACTCAAATGCAGCAGGTGATTAGGAAAGCTAATAGAATGTTATTGTACATTGCAAATCGAAATGAACTCAAAAATAGGGAGGTTATTCTTTCGTAATATGGGCAATGGTAAGATCATACCTGGAGCACTGCGTACAGCATCGGTTCGAAGGACGTAAATGTATTGGAAGCAGTTCAGAGATGGTTTACAGGATTAATACCTGGGATGAATGGATTGTCTTATGAACAGGCTAGGCTTGAATCTGCTGGAGTTTAGAAGAATACGAGGTGACTTGATCGAAACCAAGATGATTCTGAGGGGTCTTAGCAGGCTGGATATGGAGAGGATATTTCCTTTTTTGGAAGAAACTAGAACTAAAAGTCATCATGGTCCTACCAGACAATAGGGCTGCTCTCTCATTAGAGATTGAGAAACATTTGGTGATGGTTTAACCTGAGGGTCACCACATCTCAGGCGAGCCGTGGGGTTGAGAAGGAGAGTCCTTTGTGGTAACCTCAGCTGGCATCAGAATTGAGCCCACGCTGCTGGCTTTACAAACCAGCCATCCAGCCAACTAAACTAATCAACCCGTTAGCTAGAACTATGGGGTCACTGTTAAAACAGAAAGGTTCACCTTTTTAAGACAAAAATGAGAATTTTTTTTCTTTCACAAGGTTACAAGTCTTTGGAACTCTCTGTCTCAAAGGGCAGTGGAACCAGGGCCTTTGAATATATTTAAGGAAAAGATAGATTATTATTAAGATAGGGGCATTAAAGGTTATCAGGACAGACAGGAATGTGGTGATCAGAACAACCATCATAGTACTAAATGGTGGAACAGCAGTCCTGTGGAGCTGAGTGATCTACCTCTGCTCCTGATTTGTATGTTTGTGTGAGAATGCCCTGGATCCTGCACTGAATACCATCATTTTTTCTAACTCCAGTAAAATTTCCTACCGCCTTTATCTAAATGGTGAGACACTGCACGGTTCTGAAATGTTGAGGGACACAAACATATAAAATATGAGCAGCATAGACCCTGTGGCTCCTTGAGACTGCTCCACCACTCAATACGATCATGTCTGATCTGTTTATCTTTTAAATCCCACATTCACATCTACCTCAAAGAACCATTGATTCCCTTGTTGACAAGAACAAAAAGGCTACTGCCTTTAACTACTTCTTGTTAATCAGAGCAATGAGTAGTAACAGCCAACTGCTGTCCTGCCACTTGGCAGAGAACAGAAAGTGGTGATTTGAGAAAGGAATGTGGTCGTGCACCTGACAGTGGCAAATGTAGTTGCCATTCGTGTCACTAACTGCACGCAGTGCACGTTTCAAAGTCACTCACTAACATTCAAAAAAAAGCTAAATGTGGGCAGTTTGTACTGAACCCCATGTAGTCAAAACCAACAGCTTGATGTCGTCATTTCAATGTGCTTTTGCTAAATTTCAATATTCCATGGAGGGATTTTCAATACTGGGAATAGAATGCTCACATTCAATATGCAGTCTTAGAGTACTGAGAAGTAGCATGATATCACGGTTACAGCAACATCCTAGACATTAGAGTGTGCAAAGATTAACATACAAACATGAATGCCTCAGTATGTATTTTTCTAGGCACTATTTAAACTGGGGTATTAAGCGCAGCATAGGGAATATAACCCAAACACTCAGCATCCACATGGCTGCTGACTTTAGCTCTCTGCTTCCATCACTGATCAAAATGCATCTTCTACTACCCAATCAATATCAAGGCCTGGATTTGTCATTATATCTCAGAGCTACATTTTGTCATAAATTAAGCTATCTTTGTTATGCTTTTACTGAAACCAAGTGCCTCTGGCCTTGCCTCTTTCAAAGATGAAAGCTAGAAGTACAGAAGCTGGAAATTTGGGCTCTTTACTATTGAAAGGATATTAAATGCACGACCAGTGCCACGCTGATTCACTAAGATGCTGCCTGGAAAGAGGAAGTACTACTACACAAAAAGATACGGAAAACTGGCTTTTCTTATCATGACACTAATGCAGGTTACAGAGTACCAAAATAGAAGCATTGGAAATCATGAAATTAAGGGAGGGAAAATGGAAGTAAACAATTTCCAGCAGTTACAAAATGCAGAAAACAAAGTCAAATGTCAGGGATTTTGAACAGAAGGCAGGAAAACATCCTCACCTCAAGGGCTGTGAGTCTGCAGAAGTGAATCAGAGAATTCCTACAGTGTCAAAACAGGCCATTCGGCCCAACAAGTCCAAACCTCCCCTCTGAGCAGCATCTGACCCAGACACATTTCCCTATCCCTGCATTTCCCAGTCTAATCCAAACATCCCTGGACGCTATAGGCAATTTAACATGACCAATCCACCCACCCTGCACATCTTTGTACGGTGTGAGGAAACTCATGCAGGCACAGGGAGAATGTGCAAACTCCACACAGACAGTCGCCCAAGGGTAGAACTGAACATGGGTACCTGGCGCTGTGAGGCAGCTATGCTAACCATGAGCCACTGTGCCGCCCAAGTGACTTCAAGGCTTTTGGTCAAACATATTTAATGTCCAGATTGAGATTGGATTGGATCAGTGGATGAAAGTGAGGGGTTGAGGTATATGGGAAGCTGTAGGTAAATGTGATTATAACCAGTTAGTTGTATGGAGGGACTGGTTGGGCCTAGAAGCCTGCTTCTAGGGGGAGAAGTCTATTGTTGCTCAAGAAGTCTCTTTTCGTTCCAAGTGTTTTTTCACACATAGAGTTTCAAGCGTTTCAAGATACTTACAGAGTGAAATGCAGTGCTTTGGTCCAAGGTATGTCAATGACATGGTGCATCCTTTCATTGACCTTAATAGGTCTCTTAACTGGCTCAAGTTATATCCTTACCCCTGGGGACAAATCGCTGTTTCACCTCCCACCTGGGAAATGACCCTGGAAGAGGCACTATGACAAAAAAACCAACAAGGTGGCCAGTGATGGGGAATTGTAATCCCATTTTAGTTGCTTAATAACTCTCCCCACAGTTACTGCTCAGCATCTCCAGCATCTATGGTGTTTTGCTTTTATATTAGAATGTGATTTCAAGGCTAATACACCCTTACGTGAAATCAACAATCACCGTCTCCTGCACGAATAGAAAATTAGTGCTTGTTGCCTTCAAGTCCTTGTCAATGAATCTTTTGAGCCGAGAAACCTCAGCTTGATCAAGTCTCTGATTATTTCACAAGAACCACTGAGGGAGAACAGACTTTCAACACACCAACAAGGGCCAGATTTGAATAATATTGTTTGGATGTGAGGTGGGGGTAGATAGTGCCTGAGAGAGATAAAAGGTACTGCAGATGCTGGAGAATCCGAGATAACAAGGTGTGGGGCTGGATGAACACAGCAGGCCAAGCAGCATCATAGG
>JAHRHZ010000078.1:17420558-17438701 GCA_024137785.1 Ginglymostoma cirratum | reverse complement strand
ACTGCGAAGCCTCTTCTAAGGATGCCTACCCTGAAGAAGTTACCCTCCTCCCTCTGGACAAACCTCAGAGAATCTCTCTCCCACTGCAACTCTTTGATAGTCTCCTTTATCCACCTTCTATCTGCCTCCCCCTCTCTCCCTATTTATTTCAGAATCCCCTTCCCCTCCCCCATTTCTGAAGAAGGGTCTCGGCCCGAAACGTCAAGCTTTCCTGCTCCTATGATGCTGCTTGGCCTGCTGTGTTCATCCAGCCCCACACCTTGTTATATCGTAGATAGTGCCTGGTCATTTCTGGAAGACACAGGTTGGCCACTGATTTCCATTTTCAGGACATATCTCGGTATAGCATGTGTCCTATACACTCCACTCAGACAGGAACCAAAAAGCGTGTTTAAATTGATTGTTAAGGAGCCTGGAGGGGCACAGCTATTACTCCATCCTGATCTGCTGCTATACTGGGGCCTCCCCTCGCCTGAAGAACATACCACCTCCCTCCCCACCATTGCACCCAACTCCAATGCCACGGGAAATTAGGGGGAGCAGGGCTGGTCAAAAGTTGCAAGACGGGGAAAGCTACCTTGAGAGGTTTACAACAAGACATTTCCGTATTTACCTCCTGGGAAGAACCAATCAGCATGTTGAATGATGGGTTCAATGATTCCAACAATCTGTATTGAGACTGTTGTCATCATTTCAGTCATAGACCTTTGGATAAAAAAGGAATGGCCAGGTTAACTTCATTTTTGCAAACAAACTATCCATAAAATGTCTGCACTTTGCAAAGAATTATTTTACAATACTTCAGTGGTTAACTATCAGGTTATACAAAATCACATTGTAGATTCAGTCAATCTGTAATTTAACTGATTCATGTCGCATGGCTATCACAGTACAGGCTTGGTAGTGCAAATCTCGAAAATAACTGAAAAAAAGCGTTACTGAAACTTTTTACCTTGCATACTTCAGGACAAATAGAGAAGGACAAATTTCAAACAATTGTAACAATTTATACTATAGGAGAAAAGCGTGCTGATTGATTGGCAAGATAACTCTGATTTTCCAAAGCTTTGCCGTGGGAATAGCAACAGGATCACAGGCTTCCCAAGCTCCTGGGTGACTCCAGAAAGTCACAGGCTTGAATATATTCCTTTTGTTTGCAGAAAACGGGTCAATAAGTATGCAAGTATATCCCTTCCAGCAAACAGAAATGAGCCACATTACAAGTGCGACTGATTATCTCAAATTGGTTGTTAGTATTGTTATTGACACTCCCAGGATTATTCAGCAAGTGCTGCTCAATTATGGAATCCAATCAAACACTAGACATTTTGTTTTGGGTAAGTACAGGTTGTTTTTACCTCTTATGAACAGACAAAGGAACATTCTATTTAATCTGATCAGCCAACTGTGACAATGTACAACCTAGCCTGGCATTGCACCAACACTGAAATTCATACACAACATTGCTTGATTGCGTGGTAGGCGGAATGTCTTTCTGGTCTGAAAGTATCCTGTTACAGGAACATGCCAAACGCTCACACAAACCTTGCATAGTAGCAGCACGAGACAGCTCACTTAGCCCGTTGTTAAAATCTTTGAGTTGGTGATTTGCCTTTCTAGGTTAAGTCACAGCAGACCGAGCAAGCTTCAGGCCCTAAAGTGGTTCTTTTCTCCTGTAATGTAAGTTGTGTGATTGTTTGAAATTTGGCATTCTTACATTTGTACTAAGGTAGAAAGCTTCAGCAACACGTTTCTCCTTTCACCAATCAGAGGGTGTGTGTTGATTTTGTGAGCCAGGCCCCAAGAACCATAATCTATTTCCAAATTATAAGGAACTCCAAAGATCTACATGGATCTAAATTCCTTTATATATTTTACCTATTTAAATTCATAAGTTTTCCAAAATTGGGCTAATAGAGTTCCACAGTAATTCACAGTATAACACGACACACTCTTACCCTTCATTAGCTGTCCAGAGCAGGTTGGGTCCAAGGACAATTGCCATGTTACCAGGTGTCATTTTGTTGGCATCTTGATATTCTGATAGCTTGGCTAGAAATTTGATTAAGTATCTGCAGATTGAAGATACATTGTATTGTGCAAATCACTTCATTTTATCGAATGATGGAGATTTTGACTATTGTTTCAACAAATGGCAATTGTATAATCATCTTAACATTACTGCACCTTGTTTTCAGGGAAATTAATCAGGCACTGAACCAAAGAATAGATTGTAGAAGGGGTGATCAAAAACTTGGTGAGGACTGTGGGTTTTAACTAGATAGCATCAACCATGGATATACAACAGGGACAATGGTGAAATGAAATAGTATAACATTCTAAGTATCTATTAGACCTTGTTGTGTTTAAAAAGGCTTTCTAATTGAGAAGTAAGTAAATAAATTATGGCCAACCAGTGATGCCTATATCCCGTGAATGAATTTAAAAAAAAACTCTTCACTCCATTTAAATCCATCAAGTACATAATTACTTATAAAACCAATCTCATTTAATGTATTCATCGCCTCACATTAAAGACAGCGAATCCTTTTACAAAATCTTATAGCTGTCAATTAAACTGTGATCTTGGAGATCCCTCACTGTGATGATGATAGATTGTGGAGCAGTCAAATTACACCAATACTCATATTAACAAACAGTAAAATAACAAGTTCTACTTTTTTGACTGCAGGGTAGATGTAAATTTCAAACCATTAAAGGATCTGCTGATTTAAATTATTTGACAATGTTACAATTATACAGAACTTATCCACTTTTAATACACATTCACGTCTGCTTTTAATAATTGCCATGACTTCTTCAAAAGAACTCTTGATAGGTTCAAAACTTTTCTTCAAATATCTAAAGCCTTGTTTTAGAAATCAGAGGAGCAGGAAAGTCGATGATTCGGGCCGAAACCCTTTGTCAGGACTGGGGATCACTTATCTGGCACTCTTTACAGCTTGTGTCCTGGTACCCTATGCACCTGGCACACTAACCTCACACCTTTGCACAAAGTGGCTCTCTGTGACTTTTAAATCACTGAATTCCGCAATTTCTGCCATGAGAAAGTTTGATTTGATTTATTATTTGATTTGATTTATTATTGTCACATGTACCTGGGTATAGTGAAAAGTTTTGTTTTGTGTGCAATACAGGCAGATCATAGCATACACAGTACATTAAGGTAATAGAACAGAGTGAAGAATACAATGTTAGCAGGTGTGGATTGACATCCCCTCCATGCTGGCTATTCTGCTCTCAAGGAGCTGTTAGATTTAAGGTACATTCTGCATTTCTGAAAGAGCCATGAACAGAATCTCCTGCGATCTGTAATATGGGGAGCTCTTTCTTATTGCAAGAAACCAGGAACAGAGTGGCAATCTGACTGAGATTGCTACTCCCCAGAAAATCCAGCCTATTGTGTCACAGGAAAGTTTTATTGATTAAGATTGAGGCGTGAAGGTCAAGTAAAAAATGTTAACCTTTTACCAAACGTGAAGTGCTACAATAAAAATGTAGAACTGACTGCAGATTCAGATCAAGAATTTCTCAGCATACTTCTCTGATGCCCACAGTTTTCCTCAGTGGTGTGCTGAAAATGTTAATAAACACCATGGTTCATAGATTCATTCTATAGACTGTTTTGGTAATCCTTACAACCAGTGTAATTATTCCGTTTGCAGCACCAATGCTAATGAAAAAATAAGTAGAAAGCAACTGTTTAATTACATACAATTACACAATCGAAGCTGTATTTAAGTTTACCTGAAATTGTTATAATTTTCCTGGGGTAGTTTCTCACACGCATTCCATAAAGCTTGAAGCCGCTTCTCTTGATCTTGAATGCTGGTCATTTTAAACACAGAATGACACTTATGCATTTTGCAAATATTTTGTTCATTATTCTGATTCATGGTTCATAAATGTGAATTTCTTAAATGTATGTCACAAGAATTTGATTTTCTGGAAATGAAACTTTGACCATTTCAAATAATATTTGCATCTACTAGGCTTCAACTGCCTGTGACTAAATTTAGACTGTCATGTAATTTCAGCTATCGTTTTCTTCCAAGCTCAACTTTGATTTCCATTGCTCCGAACCCATTTCTACCAACATTTATAGCCTCATACTCTCACTGTGCTTTTGCTTTTCCTCTATTGTCTCTTTTTCAGCTTCCACTCGACTGGTTAAGCAAGCCATTACCCAGAACTTCTGGCTAGATCATGCTTCCAAGTAACCATTGGAAAGTGAATCAAATTAAGCAACATCGACAAATGCTGTCTGTGATTTTCTGCAGTTCCTTGTATAACTCTGCAATTGGTTGCTAACTGATAGAGAACAAGAGCTGAAAGTACAGTCGAGAGGCCAGTGAAAGCTACAATTAGCCTGACTGATCAGTGGGCCAGTCCCCCTTCTGCAGCAAACCTCCTGGCTATTTTGGTCAAGGTAACATTGGAGACCAGCAGAGCTACTATCATGCATTTGGCAGTCAATCAAAATCAGGAAGCACCTAATTAAGGCTGACTGGAAAGTTGCTGATTCCTGCAGTTGGCACGGGCCCATTTAAATGCTTGGAGGTGGGCTGAGGGCCCGTAGCTCAGATCAAGATGCCATCCCTCCCCATATGAGTACTGGAGTATCCATTGACCATCCTGTGGTAGGCTCCCAACACAGAAATGACCTGCCAGCAAAAATCAATTAAAGCTTAGAAGAAGTTGGAAAGACAGCTTGAAGCATCCTTTTGCTTACCTACCTGGCTTTACAACCCACTGCTTCTTTTCAAGCTGAAACAAGCTGACTGGACCCCTCTTCTTACTTGGACAGAAAACCTGTCTCCAGGCCATTTTCAGAGCTCCCCAGTGACTGCTTTCCTCTTGGATTGAGTTTGACACCTGGGAACAACCTGGGCCTCTGTTTCCCACCCCCAGATGGAAAATCTAACCCCAAGAACCTGCCATTTCTGAGGATGAGCAAACAGCTTAACTTCCATCTCTGTAAAAGGAGCCATGAGGGGAAATTCCAGAGAGATGAGGTTGCCTACTTTTCCTCATGTGGGAACGTCCCTACTTTCTGTTTGGGAGCTTCATGTCATGTTGTGAATGCTACAAGTTATGTGAATAATATGGGCATGAACCTGGATAAGAAGGTATGAAATGAGAAAGGGCCAATCAAACAGTCTGTGCCTTGCATGGCCAATGTAAAACTATTTTTTCATGGACTTAATTATATCATTTAATTTCACAAAATAAATTCCTGCATAATTAATTCCGTAGTCTTACTGTACAACTCTACCTTGCTGCCCTTTTCTATCCCAGTCACCCAAACACCTTCATCTCCTGTCAAGTGTTTGTTATTTCGGACTGCACTTTTCTGTTTAACCTTCAATCCAATTCCCAACTGGATACTCATTCAAATTCTTTTTTGAATAAGTAAATTAAATACTTCAATTCACTTCACATAAGTAGGCTTCTGAAGAAATAACAGCTTTTGATTATTATACTACATGACTCAACACATCAGGGCAAAATACATGAGACCGTGACTTATTTTATATAATTATCTGTGTGAGTTGCTTATTTTCATTTTGCTTAGCTCAATATAATCCAGGATTGTAATAAAAGGGATGGACTTTAAATCATTAATGCAGACTGTATGCAATTGAAAGAACTCATTATTAAATACTTACTTTGAAGCCTGTATCCATTCATCATACAATTCAAACGTCATCAAGGGTTCTGGTAGCTCACGAAGATACGACTTAAGAGCTCCTTATAAAGGAAGGCAGTGTATTTTCATCTTGTTAATGCAGTAAAAGGATTACTGTAAATACTGTCATAACATCCTGGACCAATTCTTCAAAAATCGAATGGATTACATACAGCTTTCAAAGTTAAAAGAAATATTCTTTGATATAAAACCCATGCAGACTCTTAAAAAAATGTGACTTGTAAACTTCTAGTATTTTTAGAAGATGTGGAATGCAGAGTAACCAATATTAAATGATTTTATAAAGGATTTTAACGTTTTCGATACTGGTTTCAGGAGTTAAAAGGTGCAAAGGCTCTTTGATAGTGACTGAGAAAAGGTGAGTGTGTGAGGCAAGTGAGGGGTGACTGGTGGATGAAGTGAGGAGGCTCCCACATGGGTGAAGTGCCATGTGGGTCAGGACGGTAGATGCCCAATTAAGTATAGTGCCAGGTGGGTGAGGGGTATAGCATGCCAGGTGGATGAGATGGGTAGGGTGCTAGGTAAGCAGATGAGTGCTGAGAGTATGTCGGGGTTAGGGTCTGGTAGGGCCAGACTGTTGAGGGAGAGGGTGGGGAAGAGTATCAGAAGAGAGTTAATTCCAGCAGGGCTTGGCAGGCCTGAGGATGGGTGGCAGGGGTAGTGCGGTTTCAGGAGGGGTGGGGGGTGACTGTTTGTCATTGAGGGGTGAGTGATGAGTTAGGGGTTCTGTTTAATAGTTACTGAGGAGGGAGGGTATAATTTTAATTCTGCAATTTCCCTGATTAATGATAAAGCTAAACTGGGTTGGAACCCTGCAAATTCTCAAAGGATTTTTTTGGAAGGCTCCAGGCACACGGGAACTGCTCATCAGAAGAATCGACTGCCTGGGCCAATCCCATGGAATTAGTTATGTCAGCGAATCCAATATGGTCCCGATCTAGTCTGTGTTGCTCCTACAACTCCCCTGGCCATCAAAATATCTGGGCCAATTAGCTCACCCACTGATGCTTTTTCCAGAAATTTCTGACAGGAGCAAAAAGTGATGGGGATTTGGTGTAACATCGGATCCTGCCCCAAACCCCACTTACACCCACTCAGAATATTGCTTTCTGACCCTGGGGCCACTAAGTTTCATCTCTGAGCTACACGTACCAACTTAAGGAAAATTACCACTGCCCTCATTGCTTTCTCAGCAATTCAATTCAGTAAATGAACAAGTTCACATTTTCCGCAGCCAAACAAATTGTCCGTAAGTTGCCTTGGCTTCCCAAACGCACAAAATCAAAACTCACAGACCGTAATAGAAAAACACTGCTATCATAGATTACTGACTCGAGCCAACCACTGACAGGCAGTGCTCCATTTAAGGGCTGGATAGAAAATAAAAACTCTCTTGGACTTCAGACAGCTAAGGTTTACACAATCAATACAAAACTAAAATGGCGCAGATGCTGGAAATGTGAAGTAAAAGCAGAAAAAACTGGAGATACTCATCAAGTTTGGCAGCATCTGTGAAGAGAAACAAACATTAACTGCCTCTATTTTCAATCTTAAGGCAAGAGTTGGGAATTGAAAACTGAGACTTTGCATTTTCATTAAAATGATCAGAAATGAAGCTTAAGACACTGTCTTATAGAAATATAGTAGAAAACCATTAGATACACACTGCCAGTATGCATGCTATATTTTAAAAACTAGCATTATAAACTGCTAAACCAAGACATTTGGAAGAACTACATACAATATGTATCTACAGAATTTAATGTGATGGAAAAGTGAACTATTAAATGATTATACCCCAAATTTAAATCACACTTTCTTGAAAAGACTGGTTTAATTCCCTTCTGGACGCATATTCTACCACTGCAGAGACCCAACCACAATCTGAAGTAACACAGATCAGGTTAAAATTGAGGTTAAAATTGCTCAGAGATAGTAAGAACTGCAGATGCTGGAGTCAGAGACCACACAGTGTGGAGCTGGAGGAACACAGTAGGCCAGGCAGCATCAGAGGAGCAGGAAAGTTGATGTTTTGGGTCAGGAGCATTTTTCAGGACTGAAGACGGGTAATTCCTGAAACGTTGACCTCTCCTTTCCTCCAGATGCTGCCTTGCTTGCTGTATTCCTCCAGCCTCCTGTTTGTCTACCTTGGATTCCAGCATCTGCAGTTTTTCTGTCTCTAATCAAATATAATCAAGACTGAATCTATCCAAAAGGACTGGTTGCTGTCGTAGAACATCTAATACATATTTAAATCCTATCAGTGTAATAATGAATATGAATCAATTAAGGAAATCTTACAATGACACCTTTCAAAATCACATCAATTCATGCTGTGCACCGTACCTGCTACAGCATGAGGATCAACAGAATATTCCTGCACGTCCAGCACACCACAGTCAAGAGAAGCTTTCAGCTTTTTAAGTTTGGAGGCAGAAGCAGCTACTCTGAAGAGACCCTGGGGAAGAAACTCTGGTCAGCACCATTGGCAACGAATAACATCTAACTATCTTAACAACAGGCACAAAGGGTGACTTTCATTTTCGAGAATCAAAAACGCTACTTATAGCAATGATTCTCTTGTCAAGTTAAATTGCTTGAGAAACAAGTTGACCATGAACTATTATATTTTACCCAAATTGAAAGCATAAAGCACAGTTGGAGAATAGTATCAGGGTGTGAGCTCTCAGTTATGTAAGCAATATACACAGATAACCATTATCTATTTTATATTAAGTATACAAGACAACGGTTATATCTGGTGTGCAGGAAGTATAATTTTACTGATTCAATTATATGAAAAAATACTTAATCTGTAACTAGTGTCACGTTCAGTAGTGTTCTCTGTGTCTGTGAGTGCTAAGTCTGCAATGTGACAGTATTATTTGAGAATAGAATTGACGTTGCACAGTGAACTGATGTGATTCAATTTGAAAGCTGAGTACTTGATTCACGAGTGCCATTGTCACAGATGTATATTCACATTTCATATGTGAAATTCAAGGATCTCATTTTACATCCTCCCCATTTTAAAAAAAAAGTATCTTCCTCAATTCCGGATAGTTCCTCTGCTGTCAAAAGATTCTACTGGGGAGAAGAGGCAAAAAACTATCTTCTGCAGTTCTCTGTCTACCCTTTTCTTGAGTACTGTTATGCCAGTGGTTTAGAATAAGGATGTAGAAAAATTTACACCAAACCAATTATTTCTCCTTCTATTATGTTAAAAAGACTCTTGTCTTGGATGTTGCGGGGAAAGCAATGGCAAAACTGTCAGCTGTTACAGCTGTTGCTCCATTGAAACTGATATTAACCTCTAAAGTCTGCAAATGTGCAGAGTGAAATGGAAATTCCAAATAACAACGGAAAGAACTGCAGATGCTGTAAATCAGGACCAAAAACAAAGTTGCTGGAAAAGCTCAGCAGGTCTGGCAGCATCTGTGAAAGAAAAAACAGAGTTAACGTTTCGGGTCCGGTGACCCTTCCTCAAGAACTGATGGTGGCTGGGAAAACGTCAGTTTATAGGCAGCAAATAGGGGAGGGGGATGGGGTAGGGAGTAAACAATAGGATAGAGCCTAAAGACAGAGAAGAGCAGTTGGACAAGCATTATATGTTATATTTGGAAATTCCAAAGTTGTTGGCAGTGATACTACCAATTCTCCAGAGGATGTACTGTTGGGGGAACCATCGAACCGCAATTAATGGGAACTTATCACTCTTACACTTTTAGTCTCATTGTAAAAACCCCTGAAAAAGTTCATCCTTGTTGAACCAAATGTATACAATATGTCAATTTCATCCTTAACATTATGCATCGACCTGAAAAGATAATCATATATTTGTGGAATGTCAAAGAACAATAACAAAGAACAATACAGCATAGGAACAGGCCCTTCGGCCCTCCAAGCCTGTGCTGCCACATTTTGCCCTTCCATACTAAAACTGTCTTCACTTACAGGATCCGTATATCTCTATTCCCTTCCAATTCATGTATTCGTCTGAGAGGTTTTTGAATGCTGCTACTATGTCTGCTTCCGCCACCTCTGGCAACATGTTCCAGGCTCTCACCACTCTTTGTACGAAAAACCTGCCTTGCACATCTTTTTTAAACTTCCCTCCTCAGACCTTGAACCTGTTTCCCCTAGTAATTGATCTCTCCACCCTGGGAAAAAGCCTCATACTTTCCACTCTATCCATGCCATTCACAATCTTGTAAACTTCTATCAGGACGGCCCTCAACCCCCTGTGTTCCAGTGAAAACAAACACAGTCTATCCAACCTTTCTTCATAGCTAAAATCCCCCATACCAAGCAAAATCCTGGTAAATCTGTTCTCTACCCCCTCCAAAGCATCCACATCCTTCTGGTAATGTGGTGACCAGAACTGTGCACAATATTCCAAGTGTCGCTAACAAAGTTCTATAAAGCTGCAGCATAACTTGTCCATCCTTTTACTCAATGCCCCTCCAATGAAGGCAAGCACGCTCTAAGCCTTTTTCCTTACCTTATCTACCTGCATTGCCACCTTCAATGATCTGCGGACCTGCTCAGCCAGATTCCTCTGCATATGAATACTCCTAAGGGTTCTGCCATTCACTGTATAATTCCCACCTGTAGTTGACCTTCCAAAATGCATCACCTCACATGTGCCCAGACTGAACTCCACCTGCCATTTTTCTGCCCATGCCTCCAACTGATCTATATCCTACTGTATCCTCTGACGATTGTCCTTACTATCCGCACCCCACCAATCTTTGTCTCGTCCACAAACTTACCAATTAGACCAGCTACAGTTTTCTTCCAAATTATTTATGTAGAGCATGAACAGCAGAGGTGCCACCACTGATCCCTGTGGAACACCAACAGTCACAACCTTCCATTCTGAAAAGCATCCTTCTACCATAACCCTCTGTCTCCTATGACTTAACCAGTTCTGTATCCATTTTGCCAGCTCACCCCTGATACCATGTGACTTCACCTTTTGTACCAGTCTGCCATGTGGGATAAAAGGTACTGCAGATGCTGGAGAATCCGAGATAACAAGCATGGGGCTGGATGAACACAGCAGGTCAAGCAGCATCATAGGAGCAGGAAAACTTGACGTTTCGGGCCTAAACCCTTCCTGTCAAAGGCTTTACTGAAGTCCTTTTTGACAACAACCACTTTTCCCGCATCAATCATCTTCATCACCTCCTCAAAAAACTCGGTCAAGATATAAGGCATGACATCCCCTGCACAAAACCATGCCGTCTATCCCTAATAAGTCCATTTGCTTCTAAACGGGTATAGATTTTATCCCTGAGAAGCTTTTCCATTAATTTCCCTACCACCGACATGAGACTTACAGGCTTGTAATTTCCAGGATTATCCCTGCTACCCTTCTTAAACAATGGTAAAACATTGGCTACTCTCCAGTCCTCTGGGACCTCACTTGTGGCCAAAGAGGATACAAAGATGTCTGCCAATGCTCCAGCAATTTGTCCTTTTGCTTCCCTCAATATTCTGGGACAGATCCCATCAGGATCCAGGGACTTATCTACCTTAATACTTTTTAAGACGGACGACACCTCTTCCTTTTTAATAGCAATTGGGCTTAGAAACCCAATGCTTCCTTCCTTGAGATCATCCTCCAACAATTCCTTCTCTTTGGAGAATACTGACATAAAGTATTATCTAGGACCTCACCTACCTCTTCTGCCTCCACATATAGATTCCCTCCTTTGTCCCTGGGTGGTCCAACCCTTCTCCTGGCTACCCTCTTGCTTTTTATATAAGTATGAAAGGCCTTAAGATTCTCCTTAACCTTGTTTGCTAATGGCTTTTCAATTCCTTGTTTAAGTTCTTTCCTACTTTCCTTATATACTTCAAGGGCTTTATCAGTTCGTATCCTCTTAGACCTAACGCATGCTTCCTTTTTCTTTCTGACCAAGATCATAATGTCCCTGGTCATCCAAGGTTCACGTGACTTGCCAAACCTATCCTTCGTTCTTGCAGGAATGTGCCGCTCCTGAACTCTTATCAACTGCTGTTTGAAATATTCCCACATGTCCGATGTAGATGTACCCTCACACAGCCACCTCCAATCAAAATTCTCCAGGTGCTGCCTTATATTGTTGTAGTTCACTTTCCCCCAATTTAACACCTGCACCCTAGGACTGCTGTTATCCCTATCCATGAGTATCGTAAAAGTCATGGTATTATGGTCACTACTCCCGAGATGCTCCCCACTGAAACTTCACTCACTTGGCTGGGCTCGTTTCCCAAAACCAGGTCCAGTATGACCCCTTCCCTGGTTGGACTGTTTACATATTGTGTCAAGAATCCCTCCTGAATGGTCCTTACAAATTCTGCCCCATCCAAACCCTGAGCATGTCCTGAGTGAAAGTCAATATAGGGGAAGTTAAAATCACCCACCACAACCACCCAGCCGTTTTTACATCTTTCCAAAATCTGTCTCCATATTCTCTCCTCTATCTCCTGCTGGATGTTGGGAGGCCTGTAGTATACCCCCAGGATTGTGATTTCACCTTACCTATTTCTGAGTTCTACCCATATTGCCTCACAGCACAAGTCCTCTGATGTATCCTCCCTGTGAGATACTCCTTTACCAGTAATGCAACTCCTCCGTCCCTTTTACCTCCCTTTCTATCACACCTGAAACATCTAAAACCGGGGACATTCAGCTGCTTGTCCTGACCCTCTTTCAGCAAAGTATCTGTAGTCACAATAATGTCATAGTTCCAAGTACGAACCAAAACTCTAAGCTCACATACATTGAGATAGCAAGAACTGCAGACGCTGGAGTCAGAAACAACACAGAATGGAGCTGGAGGAACACAGCAGGCCAGACAGCATCAGAGGAACAGGAAAGTTGATATTTCAGTGAGGGACTCTTCAGAAATCTACCTTGCCTACTATACTTCTCACATTGAAACACATGCATTTCAGACCACCTCCCCTGTTCCTTACAGCAGCATTTCCTTGCCTGTTCTTGTTCTTCGTAATGTTTGCCTTGGTTTCTACCTCTCCCTCAATTTCTGCAGCTACTACCCTACTCCTCTGGTTCCCATCCCCCTGCTACACTAGTTTAAACCCTCCCCAACCACTCTACCAACTCTCACCTCAAGGATATCAGTCCTGGTCCTGCCCAGATATAACCCATCCAGTTTGTACAGGTGCCATCTCCCTCAGAACTGGTCTCAATGGCCCAGAAATCTGAGACCCTCCCCCTCACACCATCTTTTTAGCCATGTGTACATCCTAATTACCTTGCTGTTTCTACTCCGACTAGCTTGTGGCACTGGTCGTAAGCCTGAGCTAACTACCTTTGAGGTCCTACACTTCAACTTTCTTCCTAGTCAAAATTTCTCTATTATGATAAAATAATTCCACACGTTTTTAGTTTCTTTAAAAGTTTATCACTATTTTAGCTTCTATCTTAAATAATTCATTACCATTTCCTTCAGTACCCGAAAATTTTAATTAATGGTGAAGAATAAGAGGTGCTTAACTTCATGGTCAGTTATATGTAAATACCGCAATGTGTTCAGTGCCACCACTACTACGTCCACCTGACCCAGTGTCAGATTCACACCGATGTCAGAAAAGTTGAAATCCATGTCACAGAGACGGCTAAAACTTTGTGCACAGCATTCCTTGAGATCAGCAGTGAGCACCATCACTTCACTGCAAAATCCATCTCAATCTGGTGGAGGTCCCAAACAACCAGCAATGATTATAAACAGGTCAAAGAGCAGTTTTCTTACGACAGGAAACATTCAGTGTTGCTGTCACGCACTTTTTATTTTCAAATGATTCTGTTCATCCTTAGAAGTGGGAAAAGCCCAAAAAGTGGGTCAATAGAGTACATAGTTAGTGTTGAACCACAAGTGCTTTCCGAAACAAAATCAATCTATTGCTGAAACAGCAGGAGTGGATGTTAGCCGAGCTGACAGGTTAAAGAAAGAGAAAGGTTACCTCTTCCTGCATGCCGCACTCCAGCAACATCGTCACACAGGCCTCAATAGGAAACGCAATTTCCCTTCCACTTATTGTAAGGTGTTCTCCCAGTGGTTTACCAAAAGAAGGTTTTTCTATCCAAGCCTCTTTAGCAGGAAGCAAAAATGAAAATATTTCCAGACATTACAAAAAGCTCTGCACGATGCATCCTAATGAGTAAATGGATGAGCTGTCTATCTAACTTAACATCTCCCAGAGGGGATCTTTAATTTGACGTTGATCCTTTTGGAACTCTGACCCACCACGTTTTCTTTCAACAGAAAACAAAACCAAGTAAACTTTTACATAGCAGTGTTTATTTTGGATCAGAGTAGGTTCCTTTTCTCTTTCCAAGAACAGTCATGGTTATTAACCTAGATAGTCAGCAGTACAATCCTCTTGAAAGAAGATGACAGATGAGATTTTTCCAAATTGCTTTAAAATGGATGAATAATTACATTAATGAAAGCAATGAATTTTTGTCTTTATGTATGTTTTTGTTTCCATGTTTATTTTTTAAGAATTAGTTTCATTCCCCTCATTCCTTTCTTGAAGGCCTTAGCTCCACCCTGGTTAAGTATGAATTATATTGCAAAGTAGATTATTAATTCTCCTCATGGTTAAGTTGCAATCACCATGGAGATGTCAGTCTCCGTATATCTCGCTATGATATGATTGAGCTTTGCATTTCTGGCTCGTACTTCCAAACTGGGCCTCTTTAGAAACATGGAGTGTAACTATTTCCAGATTCCTTCTTTGTAATGAATGATTGTCAGGGGAATCCAAGACATGCCCCTTTATATTGGGTGCTAGCTGCCTTATTCAGGTAAGTACATTCATTTACTGACACACTGAAAAACTATGGGCATTTAAGTAACGTTTCCGTGTGCCAGTGTTATGATCCTAGAATGACACCTGGCTTGTTGACCATAAGTTTAATTTTTGGAGTTGTTTAACATGGTGGTCAGTCAGTGAAACGTACCCACATGAGGCTGCAGATACTTTTGTTGTCCCTAGTGGGGAAGAAGGCTATTTGGCCCAGCGAGTCCACACCGCGCCTCCAAAGACCATCCCACCCAGGCGTACCCTATCCCTGCATTTCCCATGGCTAACCTACCCAGCCTGCACGTCCCTAGACACTACGGGCAATTTAGCATCCATCCAACCTGCACATCTTTGGTCTGTGGGAGGAAACTGGAACACCCAAGAGGAAACCAATGCAGACACGGGCAGAATGTGCAAACTCCACACAGTCACCCAAGGCTAGAATCAAACCCGGGACCCTGGCGCTGTGAGGCAGCAATGCTAACCACTGAGCCACCCTGTGCCAGAATAAGCGTTAGTTAATTACACAAAAGAAAAAAAATCTTGAACCTACTGACATAAATTTAGAAGACAGTTTAGCAAGATCTCAGCACAAACTGCAAAACAAAGTTCCAACTTTTGTTCCCCTTACAGAGACTCAAGTTCAAAGAAATTATACTCCTACCACAAACTGACCCTTTCCAGTTTCTTCTCCATGGACTGGGGAAAGATTTTCACAATTCCTTCTGGAGTCTGTGGCCATGAATCTTTCACAATTCTGAGGCCTAAACGTCCTCAGTTGTGACAACTTTAAGACTACTTAATACACTCTCTTGCCTTTAAAAATCTGGAGGCCAACAAACTCTTCTGCTGAGTTCTCCCACTAACCTAGATTGGGAGACTTTGTGGAGGGTTCAAGATGTAAAGTGACGCCTGTTGGAATTTTAAACTTCCCAGGCAATTCCTACATAGTCACTGCACAAGGACTTCTGCAGGGGTCCAGATGTTATCGTTGGGAACGATAAGGGACAATGCATTTTGTGAAGCCATCACTTGAGTTTATGACAGCCTTCTTATTATTCGTATGATCAATATGTTTACTACAGCCGTAACTTCAGTTAATATCTTCAATTGTTTAAATGAAATAAATGCAGAAAATATTACAGTAACTAATTTACATGTACTTTAGATAACTAACTAAATACTGGACTTGGGAGAGTAAAAAAAAAGTTGTGGCATAAGTAAAGCTCTTTTCTAAAATAACTTACTTATTTTGGGCTTAGGAGCTCCCCCAAATTCTCTTCCCAAAGAAAATACACAGAGACATCTACATTGTTGCTGAGCCTCATGTTTATGCAAGTACACAAAGCCCTGGCTACTTTGCAGTGCTAGCATGGGCAGTTCTCGTTGCCTCATTTTAGAAAAGACAGATCACCCACAGGGGTGGAGGTTGTGCAGCGTAGATTTACTAGAATGATACATGGACTCAAAAGGTTAAGCCACAAGGAGAGATTAAGGCTGCACTACCCGGAGTTTAGAAGGTTAAGACATGATTTAATCACAAGTTTCAAACTCTTAAGGGACATAGGCTGGATAGATACAGAGAGATTATTCTGCTGGTCGGGGGTTGAAGATGAGGGAATGCAGTCAAAAAGTTTGAGGCTGGTGTGAAATTCTGAAGCTCTTCCTCAAACAAAGGTTGGTAGAAGGTTTGGAATTTGCTGCAAATAACAATTGTTGCTGCATCAATTGGTAATTTTGAAACTGAGCCTGATAGATTTGTATTAGCCAAAAAGCAGGAAATGATATGGGATAAAGCTACATGTCTGAAGTTCGATCATAGATTACCATAATCTCACTGAATGGTGGAATAGGTTTGCCAGGCTCATTTCTGTTCCTATGGCTCTTTTATGTTGAAACCAGAAAGGCCACTTCTTACTAAGACCAACTCAATATGAACATCGGAACATAAATGGACCAGCAAAGTTTACTAAACATCTAAGACATCTCTCCTCCTGTCTTTAGTGGTGTATTTTAGCATTTAACATAGCCCTTGTTTACAAGGTAACATAGCACATCAATATGCACGAAACTTCTTGAATAAGTTCACACATTTTTAAGAAATATGACTAATTTGTGTATTTTTCACTCCATTACTCCATATTTTAAAAAGAACTGAAAGCTTTACCAAAGTTCTTACGGTCTCACTACAATAACGTGAGAGCTGTCTAACTATAACAGCGTGAGAACTTTAATTAGCAATCTAGAAAAACAGAAACAAATTAAAATACTCTTACCTTGTTGCGCTTTAATTTGAGGCAATATGTTCTGTAAAAGCACTAATGACTTCCTGTGATATTCTGCTTGCACTTCTATTAACTGGTGAAGAAAAAAACATGATTTAAAATCAATAAAAGCACAGACTGAAATGAAACATCCTCTAATTTGAGTTCATTGTACAATGCAATAATTGACAAACTGAAGTCTGAAGTAGGCAGAAAAGAATTGGTTCAGAAATGTCAATAAATTGGAAAGATAGACTGTGCTTATCCTGCCTTCGAAGGTGCCTCAGAATAGAGGTTCACTCTGCTCCTGCAAAGTCAGCAATGGTCAGCTGCATTGCTGCCAAGGCTGTTTGCCCTCAGACTGGGGCTGGGAGCTCTGAGAGGCAAGTCACTGTCTGCTATTGGGTAGCAGTCCTGCCAGCTGTGTCTTAATGGGCCACCATGAGTAGCCTACGGACACCATGACTTCTGGTGTCCTGCTGTCCACCCACATGGATTCAAGACTCGCTCCCAGTCCTGGCAGCGCGGTGTCCTACCTTCCAGTTAAAGGCAGTGTAATGAGGTCAGCCAGGTGACCCGCATAGAATATGAGTTCCATCATTAGGGCTGTTAACCTGGTCCAATTGGCGCGTGTGTGTGCGTGTGTGTATGTGTGTGTGTGTGTATGCGCGTGTGTGTGGGGGGTGGTGGTGGCGGGGTCACCTGGATGACAGATATAAACAGAAGTGTCAGACATCCCGTTCACTCTGAGAGCTGGCTCTGAGGGAGCTGGATCAGTGTCAATGACTCTCCACGTGTAAATAAAGGGTGACTTGGTGATGGGATACTAGCTTCTATGGAGCTATTTCATGCAGTTTGTAGAGTCACTATTGCACACAAGGACATCCTTCAGCCCATTGGGTCCATGTCCGCTCTGTACAGAGATATCCATTCAGTACCTTGTCTCCATTCTATCCCGTCACCCTGCAAGTTTCTTTCTCTCAGTGACCACCCAATTTCCTTTGGAGACCCATCACCGTATTACCTTCCCCCATCCCCACCCCCATCACCATATCACCTTCCCGCACCCCCATCACCTTCTCCCATCCCCATCAGCGTAACACCTTACCCCACCCCCATCACCTTCCCCCACCCACATCACCGTATCACCTTCCCCCACCCCCATCACTGTTTCACCTTCCCCCACCCCCATCACCTTCCCCCACCCCCATCGCTGTATCACCTTCCCCTGACCCCATCACCGTATCACCTTCCCCCACCCCCAATTACCTTTCCCCACCGCCATCACCTACGCCCACCTCCATCATTGTATCACCTTCCCCCACCCC
>JAHRHZ010000078.1:17409059-17420158 GCA_024137785.1 Ginglymostoma cirratum | reverse complement strand
CTGTATCACCTTCCCCCCCCCCCCAACACTGTATCACCTTCCCCCACCCTCACATACAGCAAATTCTTGGCTGGCAGTGTTCATTGACTGATCCTATCCGTTTTAAATTAGACAAAGCTAGGTTCTATCACACCGGGTTTCAACCCAGGATTTGACTTATCCAGTATTAACATCAGCTGCGGTCACAACACTACCAACGTAGCTTTTACTCAATGAATAGAAAATACTGACAGTGGATCAAAAGTACGAATTTGTCATAGGTTCACTAAGTTCAGGAGTAATTACATTTTGTAGTCCTAACAAGAGGACGTTTAATGTTCAAATCAATATTGTGGGTTAATCAACAATCAGGCAAAAATTTCCTAATTATCAATAGACATTGATGAATTTGTGAGAATATTATTAGGCTATTTTCTTATTGAATCATAAGCAGATTTTTTTTTGTTAACAGGAAATTTTACTGATATGTAGGAATCGCTTAAAAATTTAGGGGAAGTGAGCTGGATTTACCCAAAATTTACATTACTTAATGACTATTCCGGAAGCTAGAAAGCAGTCAGAAAATGTGAGGGAGCATGACAGAATAACTACTGAAGTGTTGACAGATACTTACCAAGCTGTACAGATAATAGCTCCTGCCTACAAATGTAGGAGATGTTCTCTACTCCTTCACAGCAACAAAAATCAGGCTCAAATAAAATCACAACATTTTCTTAGGCTCTTAAATTAGTTCTGTGTATTTTACATAACGACCATGATATATTGGCCTTCTGCAACTCTTTATAATCCTGGTATGTTATCAAGAACAAACAACTATATCAAGCCACAATCGATTGAACTGCGAGTTAAGATTGCAGCCTAAATTCAAACCACTTAGTACTGTTCAGAATATTTAATGCCATAAATTCAAACCCTACAAATTTCACAGAGTGGTTATATTTAGTCATAGGTCCATTTTGCATCTGCTGGCTGGTTGATGGATGGGCAATTGTCTATGTTTTGCTGATGTTCAGTGGTGACCACAATATGAGATTAATAACCACAACGAAATCACTGTTTTGTAGTAAAAGTAAATTGCCAGGGATTAATGTAACAGCATGTAAAGGTTTTAATGCAAAGACTAATAGGCATGCAAGGTAGTAGAGATAGCGCTTTTGAAGCCATTAAGAAACAAGTGCTGTGACTGTAGCTTTCTCTCAATAGGCAAGAAAAAATACATCAAGTGGTCTTCCTCCCCTTTTGATCTTGTGATAAAATCTTATCTCCCCATACCTATACAGGAACTATCTAATCTGTAATAACGTACTTATATGCTTTTACATGAGTACCAAAGACACACAAAGGGCTTTCTCACAAACAGAAGACCAGCTGGAACACACAGACACAGGTGAGATATTTGGTTTGCTCTGACAGGTGTCTGATCTCCTGAGGAATGTGAACATGCAGTGCAGACCAATGTATTTCTGCTGCTCGCCTAGAAGTCATCATTCATTCACTGGATGTCATTAACACCTCACTGAGCCGAATAATCTTCAAGTGAAACTGACATTCTTCACACAGAATAAAATGAATAAAAGTAAAACATTTAAATTTGTAACAACAGTTTCTCAAGTACCCAATGTTCTGTTTATAGGGGTAAGTAGATCGAAAGCTGATCAGAGGATGTTTTAATCAAATGCAGCATTTCAGTCAATTCACTGAGGAGACTGATTTTGATCTGTTTAATGTTTTAACATCATTTTAGTTATTTTTATTGCAATAATCCTTATATTTCTATTGTACTCACTGTCTGAAAATAATTTGCATAGTCTATTTCTTTGGCCACAAAACTGTACATGTCCGCTGCCAGTTGATCCTGCATTTGACAGAAAAATGGAAATACGTTAGTGAATTACACACAATTAAGATGTTCTAGATTAGATTTGGCTCGTTTTTGGAATGATAGTGAATTATTCTGAGTCATTTATGAGAATATGTGAGTGAGATGTAGTCATCCCTTTTTAAATATGCTTTTATATGCCAACCAAGGTATTGCATACTGTACTGAAACATCAGAGGGCTTCTTTCCATATCACTGATTTCCTATTTTAGGTAGAGGTCAAATGTAAATGATCTACAGGAATATTAGCTTCCAGAAACAGAACATCACTAGGCACCAAAAAAAAGGTGAGCTGGTTATGTTATTATGAAAACAATCAATTTTGGACCCATTAGTGAATTGGAAATGGTGCAGCTGGAGTACAACGCTAGTACATAACTCTAACTAAAAGAAATTAAATGTAAGTTCGCAGTTTAAGTATTGACCTCCTCTCTTTTTCTTCATTTACTGTCACCACAGGTCACCATAAGACCATAAGACATAGGAGCAGAAATTAGGCAATTTAGCCCATCAAGTCTGCTCCGCCTTTCACTCATGGCCAATAGTTCCTCAACCCCCTTCTCCCACTTTCTCCCCGTAACCCTTGATAATCAAGAACCTATCTATCTCAGTCTTAAATGTACTCAATGACCTGGCCTCCACAGCCTTCTGTGGCAGTAAATTCCATTGATTCACCACTCTCTGGCTGAAGAAGTTTCTCTTTATCTCCGTTCACAGAAGGCTGTGGAGGCCATTTAATAAGTACATTAATTAAATGTACTTAAATGTTGAGTACATTTAAGACTGAGATAGATATGTTCTTGATTATCAAGGGATCAAGGGTTACGGCGAGAAAGCAGGAGAATGGGATTGAGGAACTTATCAGACATGATTGAATGGTGGAGCAGACTCGATGGGCCAAATGGCCTAATTTCTGCTCCTATGTCTTATGGTCTTACTCTGTACCTTCTCATTTGACTGCACCAGGGCTTTTGGCAAAAATGCATTCACTTCATAAAATGAAAAGAGTTTATAGCTGTTTCAGAGATAATAGGAACTGCAGATGCTGGAGAATCTGAGATAACAAGGTGTAGAGCTGGAAGAACACAGCAGGCCAAACAGCATCAGAGGAGCAGGAAAGCTGACATTTCGGGCCTAGATCCTTCTTCAGAAAAAGTACATACATTTTCTGAATAAGGGTCTAGGCCCGAAACGTCAGCTTTCCTGCTCCTCTGATGCTGCTTGGCCTGCTGTGTTCATCCAGCTCTTCATCTTGTTATAACAGTTTATAGCCGCTGTCTTGCCGAACTGCAGTTAGGATCTGAAGCGCTTGCTTTTAATGCTGACCGTTCATAGTTGCAGCTACTTTTTACCTTCTCCGGTGATACTGGGGAGGAATTGCTTGCTTTCTTTTAAAAATCCATCCACCTCAACCAGCCAGTTTCAACCATTACAACAGATTTCCCATCAAAACTGATAGTGCTGAGATCTGTTGGTACTTGTATAATTAGTTTAATCTTGGCACATCTAGAAATCTTGAAGATTAACTAAAGGGATAGTTCAATGAAGCATATACATCTTTATGGTTTATACAAGTAACGTAAAGGCTAGCTTGGCATTTCTCAACTGTGCTCTAGGAAATTGTGGGCATTTTATTGGGTTATTCCTATTTTTGAAGAAATTACAATTTACAAACAGGAAAGCTTTTGCAAATACAAGTACCTTGTACTTTTGGAGTACAGTGAACAGAAGTAGTGGATTTGTATTGAGCTTTGGAATATGGATGGATACTTCTAAGAATCCCTAAAGTGTACTTGGTACTTAAAGATGCAAAAATGGGGTTCATATTACTGACACTTAAATTCTCAAAATCACGATGTTCGTCATAATGCAAGAAGTTCTCAGCAATAAAAACAACATAGTGCAGATGCTGGAAATCTGAAATAAACAGAGGATGCTGGAGAAGCTCAGCAGGATTGGCAGCATCTGTGGAGCGAGAAACAGAGTTAGTGTTTTGAGTCCGATACGACTCTTCAGATCTGAAGAAAAATCATATTGTACCCAAAACATTTTTCTCAAAGCGTTTTTTTTTTGAGTAAATTCTCAGCAATGTTTGAAATCTGAATGCTGATCAGGTTGTTTCACAGTAAAGCTATTCTTTAGCCTGGCTGTCAGATGTTTATGATTGTATCTATTAATTGAATTTATTGATACAGGATAAACCAGTGAAGCTCAAAGTCTAGTTACAGTGGGTTCTTGACCAAGTGTGGCTTACAGACACAAAACAGTACAGGAGCCAAACTAGACACAACACGGTACACACGATAACCTTCAACACTTCTAACTTCAGCTGTTACTCCTTTGAATCTTGTAGGTGGTTCTTGACCACAAATGAATGAAGGACAACTTGTCTTAAATTGCCAGTATCTGCCTGCAAGTTAAATAAATCTTTTGATGTTATTAGTGGTTTACTTTGTGGAATATTACCTTGAGATTTTTTTCTAACAAATCAACTTTTAATGAACAGGTATTGGTAGTGTCCCTTCAAGGGACATTTTGAGCCATTGAGTGGTCAAACAATATTTCATTTAATAGAATTATAGAAACGACAGGATAGAGGATTACTAACATGATACTCTTGAACTACAATTAAACAGAACCCAAATTGCTGATCTTTGTCATATTTGTTGTTTTAATAACAACTGATTGATTACAATGAAGCGACAGAGCTCAGAGTGTGGCAGAATTAATGCAACTGATCCATACAGATTTTAGATATAAAAAATTCTCTTTTTCTAACAATGTAAACTTTTCATGTGGGGAAGACAGGGTGGTGTTAAGGCTTCTCAATGCTGTCTGGGTAAAAGCTGTGGCATACTCATATTTCAATATCACAGCAAGAATATTTCAGCATTTAAGTATACTTTTCAAAGTGAAAAGAATTCCTCTTGCTCGTATCGTTTGTAGTGTCAGACATTCATGAAGATTTACCTTTTAGTGAAACAACAAATGGTTTGAAAAAAAAGGAACCAAAGCATTTCTTTTCAAACATCATTCTGTTTGCAATCCAGAACAAAATGACATCATTCCCTGGGCATCTCTTGACGTTGTTCGAATTTAGACATGGTCTTTAAAATGCATATGGTATTATTATAGCCTTATAAATACAATCACCCCTCAATCAAACCCTCTTCCTATCAACTGATCCCATTAGAGCACTGACTAATTTAACAAAACATGTTTTAGTCATATGAATCAGAGCTAAAATAAAAAAAAACTAACAGCAAAAAACACAAAATAGAAGCCAACATTGAACAGGAAAACTGAAATGGTAGACAATACCATATCAGTGTGACTAATATTGGGAATAAGCACAAATTTGTAACATTTGAAAAATTTAGATAATAGCTTCACTCAATCATATATTATAGTTTATGATGTCAACTCATGCCCTTCTGGTGTGTCAAATCCCCTGGACTACACTCGGATTTAATATGATCCAGGCAGTTATGGAAACGGTCAAACTCATTAACTAGACAGTATGACATTGAGCTTAATGAAGTTAGTAATCTTTTTTCATTGTTTTCTAATGTGATCACCACCCAATGACTCTTACTGGAAAGCAGACACACAGTCAGGCAATACTCAGTGTGCACTGGATTATGATGGTCTGCATTGTTGAACTGCCTGCCAACACCCCCTGTCCAGGCTAATGCAAAGGAGCCAAATGGGTAAGATTCTGCAGCACTGCCCATGCTTGCAGCAAGTTGTGAAGTGTGAATGTAGAATTTGTGCAAGGTGCTGAGGGTTGTTGTACTGTGGCTCAAACACTGCACATGGGTAACAGTACATGATTGTACAATATTCCAGTTTTGGCCTGTACCCTGCAGATCTCTACTCGATTCGCTGCTTCCTCCATTTCTTCCCTGAGTGCATCAGCCTTGGCGCCAGACGACTGCAGATTGCTCGTCAGCCCTGATGACTTTGAAGACTGCTGCCACCTAGATTGCAGAAGAGAAGAGAAGCTGTGAGCAAAATGTTTCCAACGGGCAAAAGAAATGGGACATATCCTTAAAAGATCTTTAACTTCAGCTATATCAAAGTGAGGAAAAACAATGAAAACTGATGTTGTTTATTTTTCATCACTTTCTTACTGATCTCATATACTGAATGCGTTCTGATACCTTTCATTCTACACATGCTATTTGACCAAACACAACATAATTCGTTATTCGATAACACAGTGTGGAGCTGGATGAACACAGCAGGCCAGGCAGCATCAGAGGAGCAGGAAGGCTGACGTTTCGGGTCGGGATCCTTCTTCAGAAAATTTGTTATTGACAGAATAATTTGTTATTGACAGTCAGCGTAGCTTTGGTAGTTAATGAATGACAATACCCATTACTAATGGATTGTAATGTTAGGTTTATTGTGTGATAACCCAGATTACCAGTCTATATATATGTACACCTAACAGAATACATCCATCAGCCTTTAAAAATAGTCTTGAAGTATTCTCAAAAGGCCAAAGCAATCACATGTAACCTTTACAGAACACTTTCTTACTAAATATTTTTGCCACTAATACTTTCAAGCCAATGTATTATCGAGTTATCTTCCTTGGTAGCATAAAGAAATGATATGAACAAATCAGTTCCTTTATTCAGGTTCTTCGGGATGCTTCCCATTGTTTGGAAGCTGGGTGACAATAGAGTGATGCAGTGATAAGTGACTGATATTCCCTGTCCCATTTGGTACACAGAGTGCAGAGATTGGTTGCCTCATCATCAGACTGCTCCTGAATGTGAGAATCAAATCCCATCATGCAATGGCTTTGGACATGTTCACATGAACATGGTTCTCATTGGCTGCCAGATGTAAAATCTCTCAACTCTGTGTCACCAGGCAGCAGATGTGCATGCAATTTATGACATATATTTAACACGAGGAAAATTTAAACTCAGAGATGAGAGGACAATGTCTTATTAACTGACTGCGCCATTCAATTTCCAGCTTTTGTTTTACTGAGTTGGAAGCAAACCAGCTAATGAACATCAGCATTCTAAACAACGTCCTGAGCCAGAGTCTCAAGGTATTTAAGTTACATTTGTCGTGTTTGAAGCTGATTCATTTGACACAGGGATGACATCAAGTGGTATACTGTGAATTTGATGCTAACTGTGCGGATAAATAAGCAACAATGATTGACATACTCTTCACATGAAACATAGCATTCCACACACTGTAAAATAATATAGTTTTGAAAAGAATCATATGGAATAGCAACACCCAGCAAAAAGTAAATGGTCAAGATATATATTGAATACATTTTGTACAAAGTACAAGCATTGAAATGGACTCTCAATCCTTTCCACTAAAATGCCATGAAAATTATAAGGTGCAAAAGTGAAAATGTAATTGTGTTTAATTTTCACTCAAATAGTTAAAACAAACTTCTAACCATTTTCTAAAATTAATTATACATTCCCATAGTCATACAGCATAGAAACAGGCCCTTCAGCCCACTGTCTATGCCAATCAACCTACACTAATCCTATTTAGCTGCACTTGGTCCATAGTCCACAATGCTACAAGGTACGTTAAATACTCATCCAGAAGTTTCCTCATTGTTGCGAGAGTACTTTCTCCACCACCCTCTCAGACAGCATGTTCCATATTTCTACCAACCCCTGGATGAGAAAATTTTTCTTCAAGTTTCCTCTAAACCACTTGCTCCTCACCTTAAACTAATGCCCTATAGTCTCAGACAGGGTCTGCCATGGTAATTCTCACAATCTACTCTATCTCATAATATTGATATATCTCAGTCAGATGTCCCTCTGTCTCCTCTGTTCCAAGGACAATAAGCCCAGCATATCCAGTCTCTCCTCATAACTGAGACTTTTCATCCCCGCTAACATCCTGCTGATTCTCCTCTGCACGCTCTCCAGTGTAATCACATCCTTCCAACAGTGTGGTGACCAGAACTACAGATAGTATTCCATATGTGGCCTAACCAATGTTTTACCAAGTTGCCTTATAATGTCTCAATGGCATTGATTAGTTAGTCTGTGAATTTCTAAAGTAACGTGTTCTATTAAAGTGGTTTGTAGTATGGGGCAAATTTCCATTATTTTACTGGAAATAGCAGCAGAAGGTGGCAAACAAACATTCAGTAGAAAATCCGAACCTGCACCTAATCAGGTTTACCTGTCTGTCCTCATTCCTGCTTTGCTTGTTTGTACCTATCCCAAATGAAATGGCAGCAACTATTTAAACAGCTGCCACACTTCACAGAATGGTTCTGGCTCCTTATCTTTGTTTAACAACTACTGAAATAGGAGAGAGTGAATGTTCAGTGCAAAAGGGAGAAGGTTAAGTTATAAATATACGAACATGCAAGCAACGACAAGAGTAGGCCATTTGGCCCTTCGAGCCTGCTGTGCTGTTCAATATAGTCATGGCTGATCTGATTATAACCTCAACTCACACTCCTGGGTATCTCTAATAATCTTTCATCCCGATGGTGATCAAGAATGTATCTACCTCTGTCTTAGAAATATTTTAAAATTCTGCATCCACCGCCTTTTGAGGAAGGGAATTTCAAAGACTCACAGTCCTCTGAGAGGAAAAACTGTTTCCTCATTATCTTTTTTTAAAATGTGAGTCTCCTTATATTTAAGCTATGATCCCTAGTTCTAGGTTCTCCCACAAAAGGAAACATCCTTTCCATATCTACCTGATCAAGTACCCTCAGGACCTTATATGTTTCAATTCAATATTTGAAAATGGGTTGCTGTGCTGGGAGTAGCCCACACAGGACTGGACCGAGGGGTACAGGGAAGGGGGTGAAGAGGGAGATGGTGTTCATGCTCTGAAATTGGTTTCTAGGTGGAAGGTGAGGTGTTGTTCCTCCAGCTTGCATGGATCCTCACTGGACCACTACAGCAGGCCTGAGACAGAAGTCTTGGCACGGGAACACTTTGAAGTGACAGGCAACTGAAAGCTCCCACCCAGCTGTGATCTTTCCAGCACTCTCTGTTTTTGCTCCAAAAGTACTTCATTAGCTGTAAAGTGCTTTGAGGCATATGGCGATGGTGAATGTGCTATCTAAATGCAAGGTTATTTTCGCCACTGTTTGAATTTCTCTGTAAACCTTGAACTTCTTGTTTAACCAACTGCTTCCTAAAAATCATTAATCAGCAAATTAACTTGCGCCAGTTGCATGTTTCACACATCTCCTGAAGGGGAAGTGAATTCAAATCTTTTACTATCACTTGAGCATTAATTGCACTTTAATGCCTCCAACTACTGCAAACATCATTTAAATGAATTAACTAGCCTAAATACCTCTTGCCATTTTAATAGTAGCTAGGTTCAGTAGATGTTTACTTGTTTTTGGTCAGAGATTGTCAGATCAACCCATAACCTAACCGAGAGTGGCATTTCAATGTAGGCTTGAGCTACTGCTATTTTGTGAGGTGCCAGGTGCCAGAGGAAAGTGTGGCCTTATCTATCTGTTCAGGTGCATATTAAAGAATCCGAGGCACCATTTGAAGAACTGGAGCTTCTCCAAAATCCAAACCCTAGTCCTAGTCTTCATTCAAACCCACCTTCATAAAAATGTTATCTGCATATTGATTTCAGTGCTGTTTGTGTGAGCTCGCTCTGTGCAAAATGGCTGTTGTGCTTGTTGACATAGCAACCATGGCTGTACCTTAAACAAACTAGTTGAACGGAAAATGCTTTGTAACTTCCCAAAGGACATAATCAGGCATTTATATAAACTCTTCTCTGATGGCCAGATTGTGTTTCCATTACATGTGAACTCCAGCGGAACTAGATCTACACTGAAAATCGGAAGTCACACACCACCAGGTTATAGTCCTAAACAGGTTTATTTGAAATCACAAGCTTTCGGAGTATAAGGGGCTACCCTCCGAAAACTTGTGATTTCAAATAAACCTGTTGGATTATAACCTGGTGTCATGCGACTTCTGACTTCTTCCACCCCAGTCCAACACTGACACCTCCACTTCACTGTAAATCGGAGCACCATTCAACATTCTTTAGATTATGGCCTACTTTAAGATAACAAATATCCTTCAATGTTCCACATCTCCTGGTTTGAAGTATTATTACTTTAAATTCCAACTGATGACCTCATTTCACCTCATTTCATATGAGGAGATCCAGCTGAGTCTCATTAAGTTCCTTTTAGTGATTTCCTGGCCATATACCTTGGAATCATCAGCCAATTTGATAATATTGCAAAATATTTTCTGATAGTCAAAGCCTTATGAATCCAACATTAGTTCTTTGCATTTGCAAATCAATTTTCAGCCCAGTTAAGCCTTTATATGATGTCCTTTCCTAGTTTCTCTTCTTTTTACTTCTCATAGATATTCACAGAATTCCAGTAATATGTTAGTTAATTACTTTATTTAATTTATTGTTTTGCTATACTGCACAAACTGTTCAGGTTGATGAAAGGAATTGCACACAAAATCCACTGGATTATTGGAAAAACCCAACAGGTTCACTAATCCATATGGTAAGATTGAGTCTCAATGGTGTCTGAAAAGACTGCACCAGTCAGCTGTACAGTTCTAACTACAGGGTAACAACAAATGAAGCCTTTCTAGCATTCTTCTTTTGCTTGAGTTCTCAACCCGAAGGCAACTCTGACTTACAGTGCTGTAAAATCCACCACAAGTAGTGCAAGGAGATAAGTCCTAAACCTTGTCCAGCCAGAGCAAGAATTGAACCCTGTGCTGTTAGCACCAATCTATTCACATTGACCATCCAACCAACTCAGCCAACAACTGCTCCTCACCCCCTGAGGAATCCAAGTTGCTGCGGTACAATATACTTTATATGCATGTTGTAAAACTGCAGCTGTGGATAGTGACTGTAAAGGTTCCAATTTTCTTTCCAGTACACAGCTGACCAAGCATCTCTCCTGCTTACACTTGGCATGAGCAGAAAGATTTACAAGTTGATATGTAACCCATCTCAGAGATAGTCAGAACCGCCGATGCTGGAGTCAGAGATAACAGTGTGGAGCTGGAGGAACACAGCAGGCCAGGCAGCATCAGAGGAGCAGGAAAATTGAAAGTTCGGGTCGGGACCCTTCTTCAGAAATGGCAGGGTCCCGACCCGAAACGTCAACTTTCCTGCTCCTTCGATGCTGTCTGGCCTGCTGTGTTCCTCCAGCTCCACACTATCTAACTCGTCTGCT
>JAHRHZ010000078.1:17336491-17408959 GCA_024137785.1 Ginglymostoma cirratum | reverse complement strand
CTGGCCTGCTGTGTTCCTCCAGCTCCACACTATCTAACTCGTCTGCTGCGTTAGAACCAACTTTCCTTGGTCATCAAGTCCTGGATTGGGATTTGAACCTGGAGCTACTGGCTCACATATTACCCATTGCAACTCAACTTTCCTGCATCAATTGCAAGCAGACAACCAAAATAACATTGTAAATAAGTTTCAACAATCAATAGGTTCTTTCTTTGCCATTTGGACTTGTGAATTACAGTAATCAATACAAGTTATGGCAGGAAAAACAAAGCCAATTTCATGATGATTCTGATTATGTTGTGAACACAGAAATGACTGAATTGACTGAAATCAATTCCACTTACTATAAACGGATTTGAATTCACATTCTCTAGACTGGTCCGATAGCATTAACACAAATATTAAGCTTTCAGAGATCCCTATAAGCTTATTAAAATGTACAAAAACAATTCAAAAAAGCTGATTATAAATTAAAACATTCATCATTCAGTGCAAATCTTCACATCATCAAGTCCTATGTTTTATCAAGCTATAATGAAGGAAGTTCAAGTCTTCACTTCTGCAATTTAGAGAAAGCCTACAAACATTTGCTATTAATTGGATGTTTGGTAATGTACCTGTTTATAATCTGGGTTGCAAACAGAGTGAAATCACCTTATTTATAAACTTTGTCTTCAGCATGCTGTGCAAATTCTGAATGAAGTTATCAATTTATCAAAAATTTTGCTGAACATGGGGTGAGTTTACCACATACAACAGTGTCCTCATCCAGAGTGATCACATACCTACCGGCATTTCAATTGTCATGTTCAAGTGAAATGTTCGGATTAACAATTGTACTTGGCAACTTGTCCAAACCATCAACAATTGTTATTATTGGAACTACTTAACCAATACAGATTTCAGCCTAACAAACCCAACTCTGCCAGGTTGAATGAACTAAAACTGCATAGCCCAACAGCACTGCCAAGTAAAACTCAACTGTGTGTCAAGTATTTAATCGGACATAGGCTTGCATTTTTTTGTAACATGGAACTTTGTGCACAAATTGCACTGAGATGATTAAAAATTGGTTTTGATCCAATCAGTTTGAAACACCACTTTTAGGGAAATGCAATGGACTGTTCAAATGTCACAGGCAGCCCAAGAATCCAAGTAATGTGGTAGCTCATAGAGGTTGGTAGAAATGTTAGCAATTTGGGACAGTTTTTGGTATTTAACTGTCACTCACCCTTTGCAGCATTGTGGAATCTATGCCAATATAAGAACATTGGGACAAATCTGCAGACTGTGAACTTCCAAACCATAAGAGAGCTTAGGTCTCCCTCAACCTTTGGCCAAAAATACAGCCAGTTCAGAATTCTGAGAGCAAAATATGAGGTTGAGGTCAACATTGGCATTACAGGCACTTGACAAAGAGCAGGTATTGCTCTCTCCTTTAGAACTCTCTACTTTTATTGCTCTTTGGCAAGAAAACAGATATTAAATAAATTGCCTTAAAAACTTATTTAGATCTCTGCAATGGGATTCTTTAAGTCTGATCAAGTCCAATAGGCTGATTTAATGGAGAAAGAGTTGCTATATCAGAGTGCTTTGAGCTAACACATTTCTTTTACCCATTTGTCAAGGTTGTGAAGTTGTTACTAGAAATATAAACATTGGTGTGTTTGTAGACTAATCAGAAAATTGTCTTTGGTTTCATGTGAACATTCAGTGGGACTATAAATGGGTGTGTGGAAAGCAGTGTGATGGGCATAACCAGAGACAACCTTTACTCTGACCCATGAGAACAATTCTCCTAAAATATCTGAAAACAAGCCATATCCAATTAACTGTCTCTTTTTTGTCAGGGCAAGGCTGCCTTTTTGTTTTCTATTAGAGTAAAAGCAAACATTGCAAAAATCAAATGCTGGCTCTCATCAGCTATGCCCACCAACATCTTGTGCCAAGTCTGCGAACTGAAACTCCCCCAGCATGTATACAAAAACTATTCACTGTCTACAATGACGTCTAGAGTTATGTTAATGACTCCATCTCTGCTTCGACAATCTTCAAATATCAGCACTCAAAGCAAGGAAAAGTAAATAAAGGGTTTAAAGCATAAGCTGCCTTCCAATTTACACTGGCATTGACCTACTGTACTATCCCTTAGAAGCTGAAGTACGATGTGCAAAATCACTTGCTGTTATATAAGTGAGTTACTCTTCAGATAACAGGTCACAAAGCATTCACAACCATCATCCAGATAAAAAATAGCTTGCTCTAGAGAACTGTAAGCACTTACGTGACATGGATTGATCACAAGATTCTGATTTCAATATTAAGTTTTCATGTTTCACTATTTGAGGGTTTTTAAATAGATTTACTTATACAGAAAACATGTGCATGAACACTGTCCTGAATAAAGTAAGATTCAGATGTGGAGGTTCACTGTTGCCTCCTTGCCTGGAATCTCTGCTGAGATCCCCATTGACTGCTCCGTTTCACCACGCCCTCACCCATCTCCAACAAAAATGCTTCCAGGAGCGAGGAATTTCAGTTATAAAGATAGATTGGAGAGGTTGGGCCCATTTTTGTTGGAATGGAAAAAACTGAGAGGAGATTTGTCAGATGTGAGCAGAGGGTGGTTCTTGCATGGAACAAGCTGCCAGGGGAAGTGGTGGAGGCTGGTACAATTACAACATTTAAATGGCACCTGAATGGGTATATGAATAGGAAGGGTTTAGAGGGATGTGGGCCAAATACTGGAAAGTGGGACTTGGTCAGATTGGGATGCCTGGTCGGCGTGGATGAGTGGACTGAAGGTCAGTTTCCATGCTGTACACTTCTATGACTGTATGAGGTATCCTAAATCATGTGGGCTCTTGACAGAGTAGATTAGGACAAACAGATCTCACTTTTGGAAGGGTTGAGAAAGTGAGGGAACAGATTTAACGTAATTGGGCAAAGCAGCAAAAGTGACTTGAGGAAAATATTTTTCATAAAGTGAGTAGGTGAAGTTCTACAATGTTCTGCCTGAGAATATGGTGGGGACAGGTTCAATCAAAATTCAAAACAGAATTAGACCATTATCTGAACAGGAACAATATGCAGTGTTACAGTCAAGAAGGCAGGGGAATGCAACAAAGTAATTTGTTCATTTGGAGAGCCAGTGTGCACATGATGGACTGAGTAGCCTCCTTCTAAGCTATAAAAGTGTTGTGATTCCATGACATAGCAGAGCAGAAGGAGGAGGAGTAGGTGCTGGATAGCCTGTTTCCTTTATTCTTGTTTCCGGGTCTGATGTTCACTATGGTCATTGACCCTTAAAGCAGGAAGAAATGTCTCCTCAGTGGAAGAACAGAATCACAAATGGTTCTCTTCACTCTAGCCTGGCACTTACCCGCTAAAAGTCTTGATTTAGCACAACAAATTCAGCCTGAACCTCTGTGGCGTACATCTGCCCCTTTAATTCTCCCTGCAACCCCTACTAGTGCAGCACTGTTTGCTGTTCCCACTGGTAGACTTCCCTTTGCTAGCAAGAAACCTGCTGCACAAAGTCAATGGACCCTAACGCAATGAAACAGTCAGGTTTATTTTTGTTTCTTTATTCAGTCACGGGATGAGGGCATTGCTGGCTAGGCAGCATTTATTGCCCTTCCCTAAATGCCCAGAGGGCAGTTAAGAGTCAATCACGTTGCTCTGGGTCTGGAGTCACATGTAGGCCAGACCAGGTAAGGATGGAGATAACAAGGTGTAGAGCTGGATGAACACAGGAGGCCAAGCAGCATTAGAGGAGCAGGAGTTTTCTTCCCTAAAGGGCATTATTGAACCAGATGGGTTTTTTCCGACAATTGGCAATAGTTTCATGATCATCATTAGATCCTTAATTCCAGTTTATTTGGACGTTCCTGCTCACCGTAGCTCTGGTCCTAAGAGGAGAACTAGAGGCTTATCAAATAAAGATAATGTTACCCAAACCTGATAATTAGAGAGAGAGAGCCATAAAGAGTCATGAGCATGGAAACAGACCCTTCCAGGTCCAACCAGTCCATGCTGACCATAATCCCAAACTAAACCAGTCCCACTGCCTGCTCTTGGCCTGTGTCCTTCCAAACCTTTCCTATTCATGTACTTATCCAAATGTCTTTTAAATGTTGTAACCGTACCCAAATCCACCAGTTCCTCTGGGCGTTTGTTCCACACATGAATCACCCTTTGTGTAAAAAAATTGTGCCTTATGCCTTTTTTAAATCTGTCTCCACTCACCTTAAAAATGTGCCTGCTAGTCTTCAGGAAAAAAGTTTCAATCAGCAAAAGATACAGAAATGAAACAGACAGAACATTAAGTTAAGAGATAAGGTTCCTTTTGCACACTGTTCTCCTTACCAGAAATGTGGTTTATTAGAAATAAAGACAAACTATATTGTTTCTTGCAAAATACGAAGGATAAAACTGTCATTTGTATATTGGAGCCTTAAATTCCCATTACACCGCCCTACATCTATTTGCTTGTCTGGCTACCTATATTAAAAGTGTTCCAATGATAAACATTTCCTCTACATGTTACCATCACCTTCTGTCTCATGCGTTTTGTGTAAACATTTCAGCTTGTCAATATTTCTCAAGGTTAAGTGTGTGCCAACAACAGAAGACTACACTTCTTTTCAGGATGTTTGCAATGTTCTCTACACTAGATGGCAGTGCTACATATTCCAATCACATCCTCTGGCTTTGTCGCCTCACAGAACCACAGTCCAGCTCATACAGTTCAGGAAACACCAAATCCCCCTTTCAAACAAATGGAATGGCTTTAGATTTCCCACAGCATTCCTGCGTGCAGCACCAACACTGACTCCGTTCGGTTTCACATGTCTGGTGTACATCTATTTGCTCCTGACCACCATGGTTTTGCTGTGTTGATGCTGGCCGTCATCACTTGCCCTTCCTTTGTGTCAGGCTGACTGGCTCTGTCTGCTTCGGGCTCTCAATCTGCTTGTATACAATACTCACCACCCCTTTTCTCACTATTTGTATCTACTGACCCAGCCAACAGGCACCTGCTCTCTCATTCTTTTTTAAATGGTCCATTATTTTGCCTGCAGACTGTTTTTCAAAATGGCCTTATTCTGTTACTTTGATTTTCATCTCCAGCTTTTTCTTTCACTTTTAATGATCTAATTCTGCTCACTTTGTTTCCAGGCTTGTTCTGTTTAATGGCCTATTTCTGCTGTATGCTTTTTTTTTGGACTGATCTCTCTTTAATTTTTAATGGGCCTTGCTCTCTTCTGTTTTTCTCCCTCTCCCTCTTTCAGAAAAGATGAGATCTAATATTGATTTCTGTGGTTCTTTTTTCTCTTTGATCTCTGATGGCTCCAGCTGCCTTTTACCTTTTACTTATTTCTTCCCATCGTAGTAAATAGAACATAGAACATAGAACAATACAGCGCAGAACAGGCCCTTCGGCCCTCGATGTTGCGCCGCCCTGTGAACTAATCTAAGCCCATCCCCCTACGCTATCCCATCATCATCCATATGCTTATCCAAGGACTGTTTAAATGCCCCTAATATGACTGAGTTAACTACATTGGCAGGCAGGGCATTCCACGCCCATACCACTCTCTGAGTAAAGAACCTGCCTCTGACATCTGTCTTAAATCTATCACCCCTCAATTTGCAGCTATGCCCCCTCGTACTAGCCAACATCATCATCCTAGGAAAAAGGCTCTCACTGTCCACCCTATCTTATCCTCTGATCATTTTGTAGGTCTCTATTAAATCCCCTCTTAGCCTTCTTCTCTCCAATGAGAACAGACCCAAGTCCCTCAGCCTTTCCCCATAAGACCTTCGCTCCAGACCAGGCAACATCCTGGTAAATCTCCTCTGCACCTTTTCCAATGCTTCCACATCCTTCCTGTAATGGGGCGACCAGAACTGTACGCAATATTCCACGTGAGGCCGCACTAGCGTTTTGTACAGTTGCAGCATGACCTCACGGCTCCGGAACTCAATCCCTCTACCAATGAAACCTAACACACCGTATGCCTTCTTAACAGCACTATCAACCTGGGTGGCAACTTTCAGGGATCTATGTACCTGGACACCAAGATCCCTCTGCACATCCACACTACCAAGAATCTTTCCATTGACCCAGTATTCTGCCTTCCTATTATTCTTCCCAAAGTGCATCACCTCACATTTATCTGCATTGAACTCCATTTGCCACCTTTCAGCCCAATTCTGCAGTTTATCCAAGTCTCCCTGCAACCTGCAACATCCTTCCACACTGTCCACCACTCCATCGACTTTAGTGTCATCTGCAAACTTACTAACCCATCCACCTACGTCTGCGTCCAAGTCATTTATAAAAATGACAAACAGCAGTGGTCCCAAAACAGATCCTTGTGGCACACCACTAGTACCTGGACTCCAGGCTGAATATTTTCCATCAACCACCACTCTTTGGCTTCTTTCAGAAAGCCAGTTTCTAATCCAAACTGCTAAATCTCTCTCAATCCCATGCTTCCGCATTTTCTCCAATACCCTACCATGTGGAACCTTATCAAAGGCTTTACTGAAGTCCATGTACAGCACGTCAACTGCCCTACCCTCATCCACATGCTTGGTCACCTTCTCAAAAAACTCAATGAGGTTTGTGAGACACGACCTGCCCTTGACGAATCCATGTTGACTATCTCCAATCAAATTGTTGCTTGCTAGATGATTATACATCCTATCTCTTATAATCCTTTCCAAAACTTTTCCTACAACAGATGTAAGGCTCACTGGTCTATAATTACCTGGGTCATCTCTACTGACCTTCTTGAACAAGGGCACAACATTTGCAATCCTCCAGTCTTCTGGTACTAAACCTGTAACCAATGACGACTCAAAGATCAAGGCCAAAGGCTCCGCCATCTCCTCCCTAGCTTCCCAGAGAATCCTCGGAAAAATCCCATCCGGCCCAGGGGATTTATCTACCTTCACACCTTCTAGGATTGATAACACCTCCTCCTTACTAACCTCAATCCTTTCAAGTCTAATAGCCCGTATCTCAGTATTCTCCTCTACAATATTCTCCTTTTCCTGAGTGAAAACAGATTAGAAATATTTGTTTAGCACCTCTCCGATCTCCACAGGGTCCACACACAACTTCCCACTTCTGTCTTTGATTGGCCCTATTCTTACCCTAGTCATCCTTTTATTCCCCACATACCTATAGAAAGCTTTAGGGTTCTCCTTAATTCTACCTGCTAATGACTGCTCATGTCCCCTCCTTGCTCTTCTTAACTCTCTCTTTAAATCCTTCCTAGCTAATCTGTAACTCTCCATCGCCTCATCTGAACCATCTCGTCTCAATGTCACATAAGCCTCCCTCTTCCGCTTAACAAGAGATACAATTTCTTTTGTAAACCAAGGTTCCCTTACCTTATCACTTCCTCCCTGCCTGACAGGGACATACCTATTAAGGACATGCAATATCTGTTCCTTAAACCAGCTCCACATTTCGATTGTCCCCATCCCCTGCATTTTGCTACCCCGTTCTATCCCTCCTAAGTCTTGCCTAATTGCATTATAATTGCCCTTCCCCCATCTATAACTCTTGCCCAGTGGCATGTTCCTATCCCTTTCCATCGCTAAACTAAACGTAACCGAATTATGGTCACTCTCTCCAAAGTGCTCACCTACCACTAAATCAAACACCTGGCCTGGTTCATTACCAAGTACCAGATCCAGTGTGGCCTCCCCTCTTGTCGGCCCTTCGACACACTGTGTCAGGAAACCCTCCTGCACACATTGGACAAAAACCGATCCATTTGATGTACTACAGTTATAGCATTTCCAGTCAATGTTGGGGAAGTTAAAGTCTCCCATAATGACCACCCTGTTCCTTTCACTCCTGCCCAGAATCGTTTTGCCGATCCTCTCCTCCACATCCCTGGAACTTTGCGGAGGCCTATAAAAAACTCCCAGCAGTGTGACCTCTCCTCTCCTGTTTTTGACCTCAGCCCATACCACCTTAGTAGACGAGTCCTCGTCAAAAGTTCTTTCAGCCACTGTTATACTGTCCTTGACTAACAAAGCCACACCTCCCCCTTTTTTACCACCTTCCCTGATCTTAATGAAAGATCTAAACCCTGGAACCTGCAACATCCATTCCTGACCCTGCTCTATCCACGTCTCCGAAATGGCCACAACATCGAAGTCCCAGGTACCTAACCATGCTGCAAGCTCACCTACCTTATTCCGGATACTCCTGGCGTTGAAGTAGACACACTTCAAACCAGCTTGCTATCTGACAGCACACTCCTGTGATGGTGAAATCCTGTCCATGTCCTCCCTTCTCTCATCCTCCTGTGTGCTGGAACTACAGCACAGGTTCCCATGTCCCTGCTGAGCTAGTTTAAATCCACCTGAATAGCACTAGCAAATTTCCCACCCAGGATATTAGTACCCCTCTGGTTCAAGTGAAGACCGTCCTGTTTGTAGAGGTCCCACCTTCCCAGAACGAGCCCCAGTTATCCATATACCTGAAACCCTCCCTCCTGCACCATCCCTGTAGCCACACGTTCAACTGCTCCCTCTCCCTATTCCTCACCTCGCTAGCACGTGGCACGGGTAACAAACCAGAGATAACAACTCTGTTTGTTCTAGCTCTCAGCTTCCACCCTAGCTCCCTGAAATCCTGCCTTATATCCCTATCCCTCTTTCTACCTATGTCATTGGTACCTATGTGGACCACGACTTGGGGCTGGTCACCCTCTCCCTTCAGGACCCCAAAGACACGATCCGAGACATCACGGACCCTGGTACCTGGGAGGCAATACACCAACTGTGAGTCTCTCTCGTTCCCGCAGAATCTCCTATCTGTCCCCCTAACTATGGAGTCCCCACTGACTAATGCTCTCCTTCTCTTCCCCCTTCCCTTCTGAGCAACAGGGACAGACACTGCGCCAGCGACCTGTACCCTATGGCTTACCCCTGGTAAGTCGTCCCCCTCAACAGAATCCAAAACGGTATACCTGTTATTGAGGGGAATGGCCACAGGGGATCCCCGCACTGTCTGCCTGTTCCCTTTCCATCCCCTGACTGTAACCCATCTACTTTTTTCCTGTACCTGAGGTGTGACTACCTCCCTGTAACTCCTCTCAATCACCCCCTCAGCTTCCCGAATGATCCGAAGTTCATCCAGCTCCAGCTCCAGTTCCCTAATGCGGTTTCCAAGGAGCTGGAGTTGGGTGCACTTCCCGCAGATGAAGTCAGCAGGGACACTAGTGGTGACCCTTACCTCCCACATTCTACAGGAGGAGCATGCAACTGCCCTTGCATCCATTCCCATTGTTCTGAATTGTAAAAGACAGACTATTGGAAAAAAACACTATTAACTTACCAAATCGGCGCACAGAACCTTTTTGGTTAGAGGAGGAGGATGGGTGGGAGACACTACTTTAGTAGTGTTTCGGGTAAAGCAACCGCCCAAATATATTACCTCAAAAATAAAAGGCTGCCATATTTTGTGAACTTCTGACAAAATCAAATAGGGCATCTTCTAACTTACATGGATGATCTGCCAGATAGGGTCAAAAACCTATCCTGCAGGTGACTTTTACAAGGAAATCAGGTTTGGCATAACAATCTTAACATGAAGGAGGAGAAATTCGATCGCATATTGCACTGATATACTTAATTCTAGTGGGTGGATGGTGGTGGTCGGGGGGTAGGTGGCAACAGGCCACATGGTTCAGGCAACTTTCTTCAATCATATCATAGAATCACAGAATTCCTACAGCGCAGGAAGAGGCCATTTGGCCCATCAAGATGCACCTACCTGCCAAACAGCATTCCAGTCAGACCCCACAACCCCACATTAACAATGGCTAATCCACCTAGCCTGCATTTCCCTGGAGACAATGGGAGCAATATAGCACAGGCAGTCCACTTAACCTGCACATCTTTGGACTGTGGGTGGAAACCGGAGTACCTGGAGGAAACCCATATAGACACGGGAGGAACATGCAGACTGCGCGTGGTCACACAATGCTGGAATTGAATCCAGGCACTGGCGCTGTGAAAAGCAGTGCTAACCGTGAGAAAAAATAATGATGCAGGTAAGTGGGACTAATTTTTAAACAGTCTTGATGAGATGATGGGCAGAATAGCCTTTGTACTACTGCATGATGCTCAGAATTAACCTTTTGCTGATGGAATGATGATGAGGCTATTTGCTTGGAATTTAAAATGTGTTCTGATTTATTCTCTTAACTTCAGCATGCTCTGGTATCAGTTTACGTATCTAATCAATTCAATGTTATGTGTACCTCAACTGATTCCAAAATCACCCCTACTACTTCGAGTTGTAAATTTGACTTCATCATTTTCAGAAGTGCTTCAGCCCAGCTGCTGCAACTTTATAAAAAGAAAACTGAAGTTAACCAACATACACAATAAACTTACCATTCAAAACCAGGTCAGGAATCACATGACACCAGGTTACAGTCCAACAGGTTTATTTAAAAACACAAACTTTCAGACTCGCTCCTTCTACAGGTGTTAGTGAGGTGGTATCAGCAACAGAATTTATAAGTAAAAGATTAAAGGACCACACCACTGAGGATGTATTAAACAAACCTAAGATGCTGTTAAATATTAGATCAGTTAGAAGGTTTTAATTGATTAATATGTATATGTAAATCCCCAAATTCCTTTTAAGCCACTGTTCTGAGGGAACTAAAGGTTTTATCAGTGTAAGGAAGAGGTGACGTTTTAGGTCAGACAATGCATGTTAGGTGTGAGGCCTTGTTTAGAATCTGTTTGTGTTTTGGTTTGGAGTCAGACTGGTTTTATTTATAAAGTAGAAATTTATAAAATGCCTCATTGACTGTCTATAAATTGTGTGTTTTTTGAACAAAATAGAGTATATCTGCAAATACAAATTCAACCCATAGATTTACACATGTGTGTATGTGTGTGTGTGTGTGTGAGAGAGATAGAGTATGTGTGTCTTTATTCATTCACGGGATGAGGGCATCGCTGGCCAGGCAGCATTTATTGCCCGCCTCTAATTGCCCAGAGGGCTGATAAGAGTCAACCACATTGCTGTGGGTCTGGTGTCACATGTAGGTCACACCAGGTAAGGATGGCAGTTTCCTTCCCTAAGGGAAATTAGTGAACCAGATGGGTTTTTCCCCCAATCGACAATGGATTTACAGTCATCATTAGATTCTTAATTGCAGATATTTACTGAATTCAAATTCCACCATCTGTCATAATTTGAACCCAGGTCCCCAGAATGTTATCTGGATCTCTGGATTAACAGCGCTCCTGTGTGAGAGTGAGAGAGCGAGAGAGAGAGAGCAAGAGTGTGTGTGTGTATGTGTGTGAGAGGTGGGGGAAGATATTTCATATGGGTTTCACAGCACAAGACAATAGCTCTGATTTTCACTCTCCATGGATAGTAACATTGCTTATCATGCGTTTTACTAAAACCAGTGCTTAATTTAAATACCACCCACTGCTTCACTGAAGAATAAATTCCATTATGAATAGCTGACTGTAGACTGTGCACTGCAATACTGTAGTCTCTGCAGCACCATTGCAAATATGCTGATATGTGTTCTGAGGATGGAAGCAACACAGCTGCTTGCCTTTATAAATATGTGATCGAGACCTTAGTTCCATGATGACAAAGCACTAAATGCATTACAGAAAACCAAAACCAATCAGTGACCTTACCACATTCAATACCATTTTTGGTTTCTTTTAAATGTGGTGTACGCAACGATGAATTTATTTAAAAACTGAAAGAACTGCCGATGCTGTAAATCTAGGAACAAAAACAAAAGTTGCTGGAAAAGCTCAGCAGGTCTGGCAGCATCTGTGAAGAAAAAAATCAGAGCTGATGTTTCAGGTCCAGTGAGCCGAGAGAGTGTGAGTGGATTCTTGAAAGAGCACAGAGCTTTTCAGAGTTTTGAGGAAGGGTCACTGGACCTGAAATGTTAACTCTGATTTTTTTCTTCACTGATGCTGCCAGGCCTGCTGAGCTTCCAGCAACTTCCGTTTTTGTTGTGGGTTAATTTATTTATATCGATACCAGAGCAAAACTATAAAACCAAATTACACCAACACATCTCTTTAACTATAAGCAATTGGTCGAATGAGCATTTCATTATCAAAAGTTTTCTTTATGGATTCTTGAAATAGGCCAGCACAAAGGGGCTCACTCAAAAACAAATTCAAGTATTTGTTTAATTTCATTTAAAAGTCACGATTGATCCTGTATCAGCCACTCCCCCAGCAATGTACTCCAAATCTGAACCACATGTAAAAAAAAATGTCCTCATGTTGCCTTTGGTTCTTTTGCCAATGCCCTAAATCTGTCCTCTGGTTAGTGATTCATCAGCTATAACTAAACATTTCCAATAACTGCATAATGATGAGTGACAGGTCATTTCTTGAGTCTTAATGACTACAAGGTTAATCCGGAGGAAGAAATTAGAGTGAGAGGAAACTCGCTGGGAATACAAAAAAGGATAATCAAAATTTCATCAGGTATTTAAAGAGGAAAAGAGTCTGTAAAGTGACTGTTGGTCTTTTAGAATGAGGAGTTAATCGTAGATAATAACGAAATGGTAGACGGAAATAAACAAATATTGTATTCTGTCTTCACTGTAGAGGATACAACAAACATTCCAGTGATAGGAAAGGAGGGAGACACAAAACAGTAAACTATAGGCCAGTTGGACTGCAGTGGTTCAAGAAGGTAGCACAGCACACACGTCTCAAGGGCAATAGGGATGGGCAACAAGTGCTGGCCCAGTCTGCAAAACTCACATCCCGAGAACAAGCTAAAAAAGAGTTAGCAAGAAGCCTGTTTTGAGAAAGGTGGTTAGAATCAATCACTAACCAGGTCATAGCTGGGCACTTGGGAAATCTCAAGGGAATCAAAAAGAGTCAGCATGTGTTTATGAAATGGAAATCATGTTTAATTAAATTGTTAGACGTCGACGATGGTGGAACATGCCCTGTAGATAAAGAGGGGCTTGTACACATACTGGATTTCCAGAAGGCACTTGATAAGGTTATTGCAGAAAATAATAGCTTGTGGTGTCAAGATAACATTAGGATGGATAGAAGATTAGTTAGTTGTTAGTTGGGGATTAGCTAACTAGAGAGTGTGTATAAATGGGTTTTTGATTTTGAGGATGTGACTAGCAGGGTCCCACAGAGGTCTGTGCTGTGGCCTCAATTTTTTACAATTTACACCAACAACTTAAATGAGGGGAGTAAAGATATGGCAGCTAAATTTGTAAAACACTGCAGGTAGGTAGGAAAGCTTGATGGGAGGACAACATGAAGGAATTGAAGTTGGATATAGTGAGATATATGAGTGGACAAAAATCTGACAGATAAAGTATAATGTGGAAAATGTGAAGTTGCTCACCTTGACAGGAAAAATGAAAAATCAGGGAATGGCCTAAACAGACAATGACTGCAGAATTCCAAGGTGAGAGAGAGTGCATGAGTCACAAGAAGTTAGTGTGCAGGTAAAGAAGAAAATCGAGAAGCTAATGCGATGCTATCCCTTATTACAAGAGGAAGTGAGCATTAACATTAAAAGGAATTAAAAGAATTAAAAGTAAGGATGTTATACTTCAGTTCTGCCAGGCAATGGTATGATCACATTGCAAATACTGTGTGCAGCTTTATTCTCCTTAATTAAGGATGTAAATGGAATGCAGATGGTTTAGAAGATGTTTACAGGATTGATACCTAGAATGAGTGGACTGTCTTATTAAGATAAGTTGGACAGGCTGGACATGTTTGCTCAGGAGTTTAGAAGAGCGAGGGAGACTTGAAAAAATATCACTGATCCTGAAAGGTCTTGAAAAGGTGGAAGTGAAAAATAAGGTTTGTTGTCATGGATGAGTCTAGAACTGAGGGGTACAATTTTAATATCGGGGTACGCACATTAGAATTGAGATGAGAAGAATTTTCTTTCTCTCAGGGTTTGTGTGGCTTTTGAACTCTGTGCCAAAGAAGGTGGAAGAGGTAGGGTCACTGAATATTTTTACAGCAGGTTAGATGGATTCATGGATTCAAGGGAATCAAAGGATATCAGGGGTAAATGGAAGTGTGGAATTCGAAACACAAACAGATCTGCCTTAACCTCATTGTTTAGTGGCACAGGCTTGAGGGGCTGAATGCGCAACTTCTGTCCCTGTTTTGTACCTTCATATGTTCTCAGTCTAAACCCCTTCATGATTTTAAGCACCTCTATCAGTATCTTACTCATCTTCTCTCCTTTAAGAGCTAACTTCTTCAGTCTATCCACCCATGTGTAATTCCTCATTCCTGGAACATTTTAGTCTCTTTGCAGTCTCTGCAAAGCCTTCACATTCTTCCTAAGGTATGGCTATCATCTTCCTCGCCATCAATTTCCAAGAACGACGTCAACTCAAGGTCACATGTTTCAAGCGTGGATCATCCCATGTGTGAACAGTCCAATTCTTGACCCACTGATCTCTGGCGAAATGGGGCAGGATATCACACAAGGTAGTGGGATCTGGAGTGAAATATCGCCTTTTTTTTCTCCTTCTCTTTGCTACTCTGCTACATCATTAAGATGTTTGGACTCAAAATGTGTTGCGCCTTGACGGAGAAGTTGGCACCATTTTGAACAAATAGTTTAGAGTCCCATTTGCATCACTGACTGCACTTGCTAACCTGTCCTGCTGTCTTCAAAGACTTATGCAGGTACAGCCCAGGGTCTCACAATTCTTCCATCCCTGTTTAGGACCATTTAGTTGGGGGGGTTTCCCAATCTGTGGGTCATGGACTCACGTGAGATTCTGGGGTCACAATCTCCAAGGCAGAAATGATTGGTGTGCAATATAAGAACTAAAAAAAAAACTGCGGATGTTGTAAATCAGAAACGAAAACAGAATTGCTGGAAAGGCTCAGCAGGTCTGGCAGCATCTGTAGAGAGAAAACAGAGTGAATGTTTCAGGTTGAGTGACCCTCCCGCAGAACAGTTCTGTTTTTGTTTATAATTAGTGCGCAGCTCAGACTGAAATGCTAACAGCTGCTAAGTCCCTTTAAATCCTTAATTTTTTAAAATTTGTGCGCCTGGCCTCATGAACCTATCTTTGATGCCTGATTGCTGCTAAGGAAAAAAAAGGTGGGGGGGCTGTGAAAAGGTAAATGTTTTAGTTTACAAAGTGTGTGGTTGACAGGATTTACTCAGAACTGCTGTCTGTGAGTAGTTTAGATGTCAAATAAGCAGCTGCAGAATTCTAATTGCTGTGGCAAGCACAGATCAGACTTCCGGATTATAGCCAAGCATTACAAAAAAAGCATACTGTAAAAGTGTAAAACAGGATAACTCTAATCCCTCATTTCAAAAGTAAATAGATCTGATTGTGCTGCACGTAGCCTTATCCTCCAAATTAATAATATCCTGGTATTAAGTGAAGACCACTACCCACTACCCCTGATGACTCAGCTACAGTTATAGCTCCCACACATCTCCCCATCATCCCAAAAGAAGCAGAGGCATTTGAGTAAAAACAGACATCCTGTATTTTCAAACAAGGCCCAGTGTACAATGACACACAGTAATAGTTCCCCATCTGATTGAGACAGGGGTATGGGCCCTGAGTTTTGCAACAAATTCAGAGTGCAGTGGAACACCAGCAGCCTTTGTCATTGAGTTCAATCATCATTGTGTGAAACTCCCCCTACAGCATTATGCAATTTGGAGTATTCCCAATTTGGGACAGCAATTCCAAATGCTTAGTCATTCTGTCACTGGGGTGGAGGAGATGGAGGTCTGAACGTTTTGAGTGCACCCTGACTAATATCCATGGTACTGGTCTTGGCTTAGAATGCTGCAAAAACAAATGCAAAGTAATTGATTTCAAATGCCAGAAAGCTCACTTTCCCTGATATCACTTGTGACTCAGTGTCAGCTGGGTCTATACTTTTGGCACAAATCTGCACCAGGTTCCTGCAGTACACAGAAAGCTCATATGTGTGGCTTATGCACTGGGGCAGTTATACGGGAGCAGGAGCCCTTTGGCAACTGTATCTCAGCAATACTGCAAATGAATTGAGGAAATACATGGGGAGAGAAGATCAAATATAAAGCAGGCTTGAAGCAGTTGTGTGCATCTTCTCTCGAGGAAGAAAAAGGCACAACATTGTCTTTATGCTGGAGAAATGCTGAAATGTTTCAGAACATTTGGATTATTATGGAAAATCCCTTATAACTACCTGTGGACATCCAGATGTTATAAGTGTGACAGCTGACAAAAATCTCAATTATTATATTAGTATTGAGGGTGCTTCTTTTAATCTTTCTAGCAATGTACACTGTGTATGATTTTTTGATATTCCCTATCACAAAATATCCCAGTTTCTTTTCCTGTCTTCCGATAGACATAATGTAGTTATCACTTCCCTGCATTCAGTATTAAAAAGACAATCAAGTATTAATCAGAAAACACGTTGGGGGCCTATTGAACATGACGCTTATCCAATAATTCAATACAGTTGTAGCAACAGACATTCGTAATATTTTGATGTGTGTATTTTCATCAAGTCAGTTTGAGTAAATATGTCACTATCAATCTCATTTGCTGACAATAGATCTCAGTTGTGTATGTCAAGATTCATTCCCCATGGACCACTTAGCCTACAGACCCATCCTCCTGTCTCAATTCCCCAGCTATCAGCTGAGGATCGTACTCCTAATATCTCCTTGTCTTACTGTCTGATAGCAGTAGGTCTGTCACCCCCGGGCTTTGTCATTGTTGTGTTCAGATGCCCGTTTTCACAAAAACTGTAGACTCATGAAAAGTTATGGCTACAACATAAATATAGATTGACGATCCAATGACAGTGCCTCTAAAGACAATACCCTTTTCAAAAATAATAGGTGGAAGCTAATTTTAGTCTGAGCGATGTGAGCTGTGCTGAGATTTGTGGCAGAATCATGTAAGAAGTCCACTGAGACCAATCTCAACATCAGAACAATTTGCACAATCTTTTACACTTTTCACAACTAGTTTAGCGAGTTTCCAATGAAACAAGTTGCCAATTAAGAGGGTCTATTGCTTTTTAAAACCTTGCTGATGGACCAACTTGCCTCACTAATATTCAGCTTTATTTCTTAACAACAAGCTAGATATTGAGAATTCTTGGCACGGACAACAGAGCAGGTACCTGGCAAATTCAGCTCTTCACTTGTTCCAAAGGATTTCCATGTGGATACTGGGCTCCAACATCTCAGGGCATGCTCCATGAGCACTGTCCACATGCACCCCACACCCACAAACATTGGCATCCAATACATGCCACCTTCTAAGAACCCTCATGGCACATCTCCAATCCACTTATACGATGCCTCTGTACTTCAATGTCAGGCATGTTGCAGCAAGGACACTGCATTCAGAGACATGCATCCAGCTCATGGACTGACCTCTGGGCTCTTTATTTGCTGTCATAGCGCTCACTCATTCTGAGCTGAGCTGGATACTCACAATATTCTTGACTTAAATTGCATTTTTGTGCTTTGCCCCTTCAGCCAGAGATACGAGGCTTGTATTTCCTATTTGCCTTGCCACTGTGGGAGATGAAAGTGGTGAGGATGGGTCCTGAACAAGTGAGAAGGCAGTGCAGAGGGCATGGATGGTAAGTGGGGTAAGGTTGGGTAAGAGCAAATGAGGAAAGATGTTGCCTGGAATACTGAGAGCGATAGAGCTTGTTGCAAGGTGGGTGCAGTGGCAGAGGGAGAGTAAGTGTTGGGTATTGGAGGGAAGATGGTGGCACTTACAACAGCAGACTGGAGACTGTCATTGAACTTCTTCCTACAGTACTGTCCATTTCTCCAAATAGCTGAGATTACTTTAACCCAGTTGGAACCTTGGAACAGGCTGGCATGATCTGGTGTCATGGCCTCCGACGGAGTTCCTGGGACAAGTGGATGTCCCGCCTGTGCACCGCCCTATCCAGCAGGACGCCCAGGTCTCTGTGCACAGATTTCCCCATGCCTATCACTTCTGAGGGATATGTAAAGAACCATGAAGGGCAGCTCCAGTCTGAGACAGGGGTTTAAAGATGCAAGGGATGCTGGTGAACTGTGGGATATCCGCCAAGTGGCAACTTGTTCTGGGAATGGCATGTGGCAAGAAGGGGCCGGAATTGGACGTAAGGGATGCAATGTGGTGGGGTAGGTAGTTAATGAGGCATTTTAGTAACACCCATTGGTAGCCAAAAAAAAATAAGATTCAGTCTGTTGTCTTTCTTCCATGACTGACTTGCTGGTAGCTGCAGTTTCTAAAGAAAATTGCAGCTGCAATCTTTGCAACAGTAGCAATATCGTCCTTTTCTCCAACCTTAAGTGATTTTACTCTTTCATGGAATTGAGGTGGGCATTGCTGACAAGGCCAGCTTTTGTTGCTCATCTCTAATTTCCCTTGCTGCTCCATTTCAGAGGGCGGATAAAAACCAACATTGCTGTGGGTTTGGAGTCACGTGTCGGCCAGACCAAGTACGGACGGCGGATTTTCTTCCCTTAAAGGACATTAATGAACCAGATGGGGTTTTACACCATGTGACAATGGTCACAATTGCCAAGAGCAGCTCAATGTATCAGATTTATGAACTGAATTTAAACTCCAACAGTTACCACAGACAGATTTAAACCCACGACTCTAGAACATTAGCTTAGTCCTCTAGATTATGAGTTGTGTGCCATTACCACAACATCACCACCTCTCATGCATTAGAAACGATTGTATTTCATTACCATCTTCAAGTCCCATGCTTCACTATTATGACCTGGCCCTATCCACCCCAGTGTTAGCCTGCTTGATCATTCTAGCTGCCCACTTCCTGCCAGTCTGACCCCTGTCCCAGCCTCAGGTAACCCAGGCTACTATCCTCATTTGCATCCTGCATACTCACTGTTTTTAGCTTCTTACAATCACTACGTTGTGGCCCGGAGCAGGACAAAGGATCTCACCGCTCGTCTGCTTCTTTCATCTTGCACCTTCCTGTTGTCATGTCACTCTCCCATTCAACTTCCTCCAGGAAACGAATCAATGTGTCTGTGTGAAGTGTGCACATTCTGCCCGTGTCTGCTTGAGTTTCCTCCGGGTACTCTGGTTTCCTCCCACAGTCCAAAGATGTGCAGGTTAGGTGGATTGGCCAGGCTAAATTGCCTGTAGTGTTCAGGGATGCCTAGATTAGGGGGGTTAAAGAGGGATAGGTCTGGATGGGATGCTCTGAGTGTCAGTGTGGACTTGTTGGGCCGAAGGGCCTGTTTCCACACTGTAGGGATTCTATGTGTAGGGCTCCACACTGAGATGCAATGGCTTCGTTCAGGTAAGCACAGCAAAATGACATTAACACCTTGATGTGATCTTTTAAAAGATATCCTGACATATCCATGGGAGATAGTGAGTTTTATGTTCAAGGTGCCATCTCCCATATACAGAAAGAAAGGGACAATAAGTAAGAAACAAGAATGGAAAAGAGGAGCAAGAAAAGACATGAAGAAATGAGCAAAATAGAAAGAGAAATGTTTAAGAAGCATGAGGAAAATTATTGATGGGATCAGAAGTATGGAAGAGACCTTATAGGCGGAGGGAGAGTCTGAACAATAGTCAGAGACAATCAGATACACAGGAAAAATGTAAGAACATATGACAATATTTGAAAGGAATAAGATCCTTTGCTTATCCACCTCCAGATGCATCACATAAACTCTGAAGTGGCAAACCAAACCAAACTCAAGCCGTCTGCTGGAAAAGGACATTTGGAAAATTCCTTGTCATTCCTTTCAGGTAATTATAACTTGCTCAGAAGATTCCTCTGGCTATAATAATTTAATGTGGTTTCCATCTTTTCAAACACCTGATTTCCAGCCAGAAACAGGCCGTGCTCTAGTCTGAAGGAATTTTGAGGATCAGAAATCATAGGCCCACTTTTCCCTGTTAGCAGAATCCCTTCTAACATACAAACTGGTTTCACTCCTTGCAAATGACAGCCTTAGGCCTTCCTAATCCATACAGTTTACTCATGAGGGAATGTCTATAGGAAGCGATTTGGAAGGAACAGAGCAATATAGCAGGGTTCAATACAAACAAACAGACATAGAAGGGGAAACGCAAAGATTTTTAGAATGGGAATGGAGGGAGAGAGACTTCGATTTATTCACAAGATTTGTGTGTCACTGACAAGGCCAACATTTGTGGACTACTGCTAAATGCTTTTGAGAATATAAAAGTGAGTTGGCTTCTTCAGTCGCTAGATTACTTCAAAGGGCAGTGACATTAATGTGGGTTTGCAACTATTGCTCGGAATAAGCAAACACAGTAAATTTCCTTCTCTGAAAGACATTAATGAAGCAGTTTGGTTTTTATAACAACCCATTGCATTGGTCACTATTAGCTTTTCATTCCCAATTTATTTGATTAACTCATTTCAACTTGAAGAACTGCCTTTGGTGCAATTGTGAACTCTCAACTCTGATTTGTAGTACAGGTCACTGTAACATTACTACCATGCTATCATTACCATTTTATGTATCTTATCATTCAAATTAAGATTCCCATCATATTATGTGGAAGCCAGGCAACTTTCTAGCTAAATACTTCAGGTTAGAATGTTTTAAGGCTTCAGTGAATAATACTACAGGGAGAAAGAAAGTGAAGTAGTTTAGCTTTCATGAATACAACTGCCAAACAGAAAGATAAGGTAAAGTTCTGATTACCGTGTTCGAGCTGAATCCATGTCCAATACAAGTTTTGCTAAATGTTTTCTCTGTTTTTGGATATTAGGAATGTCCACCTAAGAGAGAGAAACAATGCAATTCATCCTCTTTATTTGATTGAAAATGATAACTCACTTTTGAAAGCATATTTCTCATTGTCCAAATTAAGATTCTCATCAGCTCTGTGGAGCTCAGGGTACCTAACAGTAAAAGCATTCAGATAAGAAACTTGCATCTAGTAGGCTTATGATTTTGGACACCTCTCTCAAATCTCATCTCAAAATTTCCTTTTCTAAAGTAGACTAGTCCCAGATTGGTTGAGTCAGTGAACTAAGTTCTGGCAGATGGAATACAATGTGGGAAAATGCAAAGTTGTTCACTTTAGCAAGAATAATGAAAAAGCACAGGATCACTTAATTGGAGAATAACTGAAAATCCAAGATGCAGACGAATTTAGGTGTTCTGCTGTAAGAGTCACAAAAGGTTAGTATGTTTGTACAACATGTAATCAAGCAGGCTAATGGGATGCTATCCTTTATTAGAAGAACAGAATTTCAAAGCAGGTTTTATTTCAGTTTTACAGGATAGTGGTGAGACTGCATTTCAAATTGTGTGCAACTTTGGTCTCCTTATTTAAGGAAGGATGTAAAGGCATTGGAGGTGGTTCACAGGAGGTTTATTAGATTGATAGCTGGAAAATTTAAATTGTCTTATGATGGTAAGTTGAACAGACTGGGCATGTTTCCATTGGAGTTTAGAAGAATGAATGGTGACATTATGGAAGTGTATAAGATCCTAAATCTTAACAAACTGGATATGGAAAGGATATTTCCTCTTGTGGGTGACTCCAGCACACAGAGGACATTATTTTATAATTAGGGTCACTGCTTTAGGAATTAAGTTTTTTCTTCCGGGGGTTGTTTCACTTCTCTCTGCTTCAGAATGGCAGGGGTTATAGGTTATTTTTAAGACAGAGGTGAATACAGTCATGTTTGGCAAGGGCACGAAAGTTATTGGGGATGGATGGGAAGGTGGAATATGAAACATAAACAGATCAGCCGTGATCTTATCGAATGGTAGAGCTGGCTCAAGAGGCTGTATGGTCCACTTCTGTTGCTATTTCATACGTGTGTATGTAGCTTCTCCAATGTATCCAAGTAAGTGAAATCCCTCAGCACTCACACCATTCTTGAGAATCTGCTCTTTATCCTCTCAAAAGCAGTGTTTCCCACACTATTTTCCAATGTGGCCCCATTACAACACTAGAAAATGAACAGATGTCAGACTCCAAAAAATGCAAAAAAAATTAATTATTACATTTTAGAACACCAATAGTAAAATGAAAATCTGTGTTTTGAAAGTATTTTGTCAAAATGATATAATTTAAATTACTTTTGCAGGTTGATATCAAGCTGTCAGAATTCTACAGTGATTGAAACTCAGAGAAGATCCTTTCCTCTCGTTTTCTAACCCAGGATGACTGCATTGACCCTACAGCACATCATCCTGTATATTGATGGCAGCCACTAACCTTAGCCTGCCACCAGGAGAAGGTCCTCAGCTGTCAACTCGCTTGATGGAAATGCTGGACCGGTAGTTTCTTTATTTGGGGAGTTCAGCCTACACAAACTATTTAAGAGTCCTTTCCAGCCAGCCACAAGTCTGGTCCTCTCCTCAGCAACAGCTCAAGGAGCAAGTGAGACAGGAGCTGGGGAAAGCAGGGCTGGTCACCACTAGTGTCTCATTGCAGGGCACAGCCATGGGGCACGGGAAGCTTGGAACCCCATCAATGCTTCTAGGGCTCTGCAAAGGGGATTTGTGACCCATAGTTTGGGAAGCACTCTTCTAAAGCCTGCACACCTTTCCTAATGTGTGGTGCCCAGGACAACCTGACTATAACCTCTTTCCTGTGAGGAATGTTGTGTACAGGAAAGTTGTTGATGGAACATGATCACATCGATTACACATCAGGAGATGTGTAGTTCTCTTCTTGTGATTGGAGACTCTCAGCCACGGCTCTGTCGACTTTCTCTGGGTGATTTCCTTCTTGGATTTTATCATCTCAACTAAACTTCCATAAAATGCTTTTAATTTTCTTTGGAAATGCAGAGAATTGATCATCTGGGGACGGGCCCTGAACAACACAGCATCACCAGCTGCAATAACAAAGTACCTTTCCGTAGCCAATTGAAATTTCAAAATGCAAGCGTATAAAATAGGTACTGGAAACAAACAGAACTAAAAATAGTTCTGACCATAGGTATTAGATTGTGATAAAATCCTTGACAGCAACGTGTCCATGTGCACAACAGCAGCATGACAGAAAGCAATCACAACAGAATTAGATAAAAATGGACACAGAGTCTGAAAGGAAACCATATAGGAAAGGCAAAGGACAGAACTAAATATGTGATAACAAGGTGTAGAGCTGGATGAACACAGCAGGCCAAGCAGCATCAGAGGAACAGGAAAGCTGACGTTTCGGGCCTAGACCCTTCTTCAGAAAAATCTCTGAACTAAATATGTGTTTCTTCTGAGTAAGAAGCAAGGACTATTTTTAAGCATCACCTGGTCAGCTTTCTAGTACCGACCAGTGGAGTGGAAAGGTGATAGAAAGCCAAGGAGTGGCACATTGAACACAACTTCCTCAGGAACTGGTGAAGTTAGATTGAGGGCAGCTATTTGAGCGTAAATCCACATTAGACATGTGGGAGCCTTTAAAGGCCAGGTGATCAGAGTTCAGGACCAGCCTGTTTCAGTGAGGATGAAAGATAAAATTGGCAAGATTGGGAAACCTTGGATGATAAAAGATATTGAAAGTTTAATCAAAAAGGAAAAGGAGGCATATGTGAGGTTTAGGAAACTGAAATCAGACAAGACCTTACAAGACTATAACGAAAGCAGGAAAAAACTTAAACAAAGAATTAGGAGGGCTAAAAGGGGCCAAGATATGTCCTTGGCAAATCGGTTCAAGGCGAATCCAAGGCATTGAATAGATACATTAGGAGCAAGAGGGTAGCTACAGAAAGGGTAGACCCACTCAAGGACAAAAGACGGACTTTATGCATGGTGCCAGAGGAAGTGGGAGATCCTTCATGAGAACTTTGCATTGAGATTCACCAAGGAGAAGGATCCGCATGATAGTAAGACTAGGGAGAGCTATGTTGATATTTTAGGGTATCTCAATATTAAAAAGGAGATGGTGTTGGATGTCTCGAAAACATTAAGATAGATAAGTTCTCAGGGCCTGATGAGGTCTATCCTAAGATACTGAGGGAGGCCAGGGAGGAGATTGCTGGAGCCTTGAAAGAGATCTTTGAATCCTCTTTAGCAACAGATGAGGTCCCAGATAACTGGAGAATAGCCTAAATAAATTCTATCCCAATCTGTCTTTGGTCTAGAGAATGTGATTTGACCTGTTGTCTTCTTTAATTTTTCTTTTTATTTCAGATTTTTTTGTTTCTATTATATAGGAAGAGCTCCTGGCTATCCAGGGAAATCTCAATACAATTCTTACCTCAGCTAACACAAAAAGTGGCTCTATCACATCTCGTTCTATCTGTAGCTCAAAGAGGATGAGTTCCTGGGCTAGCCTGTCTTCTGTGTCACCGCACATCTTCAGCATCTTCCTGTAAAGAAGCAGGACAAGACCTACATTATGTTGAATGCCTACTGCAGAAATTATTATATAGATGAACTATAACGTAATTTTGCTTTCAAGGTCTAATTTTCATTTTAGAAAAAACAACAGCAGTCTCATTACATAATTCTGAATTTGCAGAAGCAACATAACCATTTTTGTAGCACGTGTAAGTTTCCATTTCTGTACCACGTGAGTTACAGGTCACTGGGAGATCTTCAGTTCAATTTTTTTGTAAACCTGGTATAAACAAAGTCTTAAAGTCATCAAAAAGGTTGTTTCTTGACAATATGTTGCCATTTGGCATGTTGTGCAACTTTTAAACTTGCCTGTGAAGCAGTCATCCTGTATGTGACCTGGAAGGCAGATTTTAAATTATTTGTTGGGCGTGTATTTAACAAAATACTAACATTGCACAAGATTGTTAATATTTTATCCTTATTATATTTCCCAAATTATTCTAATACATACCAATGCATTAAACTGAGATATCCTAACTGTGTAACTTCCATGTAACAAATAAGTGAAACACTCCTGTTCTGATACTCATAACAGAGCCAACAGCCTGTCTGTTAATTTTCACAATTCTATGGTACTCAGTATTTCCCTCCGTCCAATCGCTGTTCCTTCCTTTACCGGCGGAATTCAGAGTTTCCTTTCTACCAAAATCAGGTTTAATTGTCCATTTCTCTCATTGTTTTCCATGGCTCTTTGCCATGTGCACAATGACTGTCATGTTTGGCCATGTAACTCCACTTCAGAATGTGATTTCTTATACCTGAAATTTATTGAAAGACCATAAAGTCTAGGAATAGGATTAGGTGATTTGGCCCCTTGAGCCTGCTCTGCTGTTTAATAGGATCATGGCTAATACAAATTGCTCACATCCATTTCCCTTCCCTTTCCCCATAACCCTTGAATCCCCTGCTGCTCAAGAATTTATTTATCTCACATTAAACATACACAAGGACTCTACCCCCACAGCTCTCTATGTAAGGAGTTCCACAGATTCACAAGCCTCTGAGAGAAGAGATACCTCCTCATGTCTGTCATAAATTGACGTCCCTGTATTCTGAGACTTTGCCCTCTGGTCCTCGACTCTCCCATGAGGAGAAACATCTTCTCAGCATTGACCCTGACAAGCCCCTTAAGAATCTTATATGTTTCAATGAGATCACCTCTCATTCTTCCAAACTCCTGTGTGTAGAATCCCGACGTGTTTAATCTTTGCTCATAAGCAATCCTCTGTGCCTAATGAATTTTCTCTGAACTGCTTTCAATGACATGATATCTCTCTTTAAATAAGACGACAAATACTGCTCACAGTACTCCAGACATGGTCTCACCACCACCTTGTCCAGTTGCAGTAAGATTTCACCACTCTTATACTCCAACCCCCTTGGGATAAGAGCCGACATTCCAATAACATTTCTGATTACCTGCTGCTCCTGTTAGCTTTCTGTGTTTCATGCACAAGTCCTCCTCCAATCCCTTAGTGTTAAAACTTTCTTCAGCTTTTCTTCATTTCAATAATAGTGTTCTTTTGCTCTCCCTTCCAAAATGAACAACTTCCCATTTTGGAGGAAGTGATCTGTTGCTACAGTTATTTGCACTCCAATGTCACAAAGTGCTGCTAATGGAGAGTGTGATGCTTCATTATTCCACAGGGTAAAGTCTACAATTGAAAGAATTAAATATCAGCCTAACTTTTCATAGCTTTACGATGCACTGCAAACTGTGACAATTTCACAATGACACTGGACTAGCAACCCAGAAGGGATAGCTCCTAATGCTTTGGAGATCGGGGTTTAAATCTTACCATTGCAGCTGATGGATGTAAAGTTAGCCTCAGTGATCGTGACCATGACAACCATCATCAATTGTTGTAAAAACTCATCTGGTTCACGAATATCCTTTAAGGAAGGAAATCTTCGCGTGGTCTGGTCTACATGTGACTTCAGGCAAACACCAATTTGGCTGACTCTTAACTGCCCTCTGAAATGGCATAGCAAACTTGAGAAATGGCCAATTATTGCTGGCCTTGCCATTGATACCTACATTACATGAAAGAAAGAAAACACCTCTTTTCGGAATTAACAGAACATTCTTCAATAAGCTAAATCCAAGATGGGTCTGTAAAATGATATAAAGTTATACACTTCCTCATGCGCACTTGGGTAAATTGGTTGGGGGTTCCAGGAGCCTTCCATATGATGACGACAGTTTCTTTAACCACAAAATTGACACCTATAGAAACTAAGGCGATTTTCTTCTTGGCTTGGCATCATTCTGCATCTACAGTATAAATTTTCCAGCTTTGGGCAAATAGTAACAATGGGGAATTCAGCCACTCCAAGCTGCAGTTAACAGCGTATCCAAAATTAACAAGATATATCATACTGGGTGTGTCCTGCTGAAAGCTGTCCTGTAAACTGTAAACATGTTCACCTGCACATCTGCTAATGTGGTATACTGTATCCGCTGTTCCCGTTGTGGCCTCCTCTACATCGGGGAAACCAAGCGGAGGCTTGGGGACCGCTTTGTGGAACACCTATGCTCAACTACTAAACAACTGCACCTCCCAGTCGCGAACCATTTCAACTCCCCCTCCCATTCCTCAGACGACATGTCCATCCTGGGCCTCCTGCAGTGCCACAACAATGCTACCTGAAGGTTGAAGGAACAGCACCTCATATTTTGCTTGGGAACCCTGCAGCCCAATGGTATCAATGTGGATTTCACAAGCTTCAAAACCTCCCCTCCCACTACCGCATCCCAAAACCAGCCTAGCTCGTCCCCGCCTCCCTAACCTGTCCTTCCTCCCACCTATCCCCTCCTCCCACCTCAAGCCCCAACCCCATCTCCTACCTACTAGCCTCATCCCACCCCCTTGACCTGTCCGTCCTCCCTGGACTGACCTATCCCTTCCCTAATTCCCCACCTACACTCACCTTTACTGGCTCCATCCCCACCTCTTTGACCTGTCTGTCTCCTCTCCACCTATCTTCTCCTCTATCCACCTTCTATCCGTCTCTCCCTATTTATTTCAGAACCCCCTCCCCCTCCCCCACTTCCGAAGAAGGGTCTCGGCCCGAAACGTCAGCTTCCTGCTCCTCTGATGCTGCTTGGCCTGCTGTGTTCATCCAGCTCTAGACCTCGTTATCTCAGATTCTCCAGTATCTGCAGTTCCTATTATCTCTGTAAAATGTGCAATTGTTTTGGTTTTTAATTATTAAACTTAATTTTCAGACATCTCAACCAAAATGTATTTTGGTACTTTAAGATATTTTAACAATTTAACACGAATCTGGACCTAATGTTTAAACGATAGTAGATCACATGCCTGAGACTGGCAGCTGTCCAGTGAGACGGATAACCACAGGCACCAGATTTATTCTGTGTGCTGCAAATTCCAACGTGACATTTGGGAGGGGATCAGGTGTGACCTGGTCAATTCCAATTTGTTTTTAAGCACAGGATAAACCTTTCAAAAGCTTGTACAATGGTACCACTTTCCCTCAGCTTGCAACTTCGTACATTTAATAGATCTCTGTATTTGTTAACTTGTTAAACCCAGTTTGACAAAACACAGCAGTGTAAAATTTAAATTGCCTCTACAAGGGATCTCACAACACTGTTTTCTGAAAGCTACTTCACAGCAGCTCTATTGCAATAGAATAGCTTCATGTTTAACCTCATGAACGGCAACTGATTTGATTCTTCTTTCCAAATTTGTCTTAAGTGAGTAAGGTGAGTGTTGACTGTGATGTTTCTTCCTGGTATCTGAGGAAAGAGTGGCTAACGTCCTTAGAAAAATGATGCAATTGCAGTTGTACTAATCAACCAACACAATGCCACTAACTGGTCAAGACATCCTTCCTCATACAACACATCAAGTTGGTTTGCAAAATCCTACTGATGGTAACTTACTTTGCCATTGACTGAAACTTGGAAGATTAAGGCTAAGATATATATATCTAATCATGACATATCAGGAGTAAATTTATATATTTAGTTTAATGAAACTGAAACTGCCAAGAAGTATTTAATAAATTTGCATGTGCAAATGAGTCCAAAGTCTAAACTGATAAACTTGAAAATGTAATTAATCCAATTGCATGAAGGGAGTATCTTCTACGCCCACACTGACAGAGGAACATGGCACTGCTGCTGTCACCAATGTGCGCCTGGAATCAGAAGCTGCAGCTGACTTGGCTCACATTCACTGCATATTGTCACTGACGCCCAAGAAATCCTCACTCTAACTGCAGCTAAGGTCTGTGTCCTCAACGCCCACCTTTCCTCCTGACTTCAATCCGCCCCCAATATCTCCCACTTGCCACTTCACTTGGCAGGCCGATACCCTATGCAAAAGTGGTCACACTGCGCCTGACCCCTCACTGCCTCCCTCCCACTCACACTGAGCAAGAAGGAGGCAGTGAGGCATCAGCTGCAGTGAGGATTAGTGCTTGGAGTGGTGCAACGAGCAAATCACAATCCCAGGACTTGAATTAATGTTAAACATTTGGGAAACTGCTTTACTTTCGTTTCTCTTCTTTCTCGCTGCTACATAGCTGGTAGTGACGGCACAGGCACTGCGGCTGCATGAGTGGTGAGTGCGTCCCATGCAGTTGTGGTGACGACAAATATAACCGGATCTGATTAGAGCCAAAAAGCATAAGGGACAGGAGCAGGGGTAGACCATTTGGCGCCTCGAGGCTGTGTCTGCAATCAATAAGATCATGCCTGACCTGACATGCACTTAACTCCACTTTTCTTCCTGTCCTGCATAACCCTTGTTAGTTAAAAATCTGTCCAACACAGTTCAGCATATTCCAAGATCCAGCCTCCACTGGAAGTCAGAATTCCAAACACCAACAGCTCTCTGTGAGAAAAAATTCTTACCATCACCATCTTAAGTGGGACACACATTTTGTGAAACAATGCCACTAATTCTAGACTGCTCCCCTGAGGGGGAGCTATTCCTCAGAGCAATCTATGCTCTGTAATATACCGCACAATTTTGGGGCGGGTATCATCTTTGCCACAGACTTGCACTATTCAAAAAAAAATGCAAAACCTATATTAATTCTGAAGCAATTTGGTCAGACACTATTTCCTGTGATGAGGAACACAGAGTTTATTTGTCTTGTTCCTTCATGGGTCGTGGGTATCACTGACAACAGCAGTACTTGTTGCCCATCCCAGAGGGTCGTGGTGAGATAAAGATTGGTACAGAGATGCCCCATTTTCCTTCATTCGAATATAATTATCATCTATAATGTGTCATGTATGAGGATGTGATGGAGTCTCATAGGGGTCTGTGCTCGGGTCTCAACATTTTACAATGTCAGCACAGACATGGTGGGCCGAAGGGCCTGTTTCTATGCTGCATGACCGTTGACTCTAATTTTACGAAAGTCTCAAAGCTAGTTAGGAATGTGTGCTGTGAAAGAGGCATAAGGAGTTTGAAAACATATATAGATAGATTGAGTGAGTCAGCAAAACTCTGGCATATGGGTCGTAATGTGGGAAAACATGAAGCTGCTCACTTTGTTAAGAGGAATGAAAAAACACAGTTTTACTGAAACAGAGAATGACTGTGGAATGTCGAGTTGCCGAGGTTTCTAGTGCATGAATCACAAAATGTTAGTGTGCACATAAAGTACTCAATCAAGAAGCCTAATGCAATGCTGTCCTTTATTATGAGAGGAATTGAAAATTAAAGTAAGGTTGTTATGCTTCATTTATGCATGGCATTAGTGAGACTGCAACTCAAATAATGTTTGCAATTTTGGTCTCCTTATTTAAGGAAGGATGTAAAGGAATTGGAAGTGATTCACAAGGGGTTTACTTGATTGCTTTGTGGAACGAGCAGGTTGTCTTGTGAAGATAGGTCAGATTGGGATTGTTTCCACTGGAAGTTTAGACGAGTGAGGGGCAACTTGACTGAAGTGTATGATCCTGCATGATCTTGCCAAGTTCAATATGGAAGGGATGTTTTCTCCTGTAGGCGAGTCTAGTACTTGCTGCGGGAAAAATATTTTTCTCTCATCACATTTACTTCTTTTTGCACTGTCTTACATCTGTGCTTTCTCATTCTCAATCCTTTTCTGAGATAATAGCTTCTCCCCATCTACCCAGTTCAGCCCTTGATGATGTTGAAAACCTCAATCAACTCTCCCCTTAACCTCTCTCTCTCAGAGGAAAACAGTAGCAACTTCTCTAATCTGTCTTGATAACTGAAATGTCTCATTCCTGCAATTACTCTTGTTACCTTCCACTGCACTCACTTCTACTGATCGAGCTGGTCGGGTCCTAAAGGAGGACGTCATGTAATAGGAATATGACCAACCAGGGTTGGCATCCTAACTGCTACTCCACATCAAAGGTTACTGGGTGGCATGATGGCTCACTGTGCCAGGGATTAGGGTTTGCATATTCTCCCCGTGTCTGCATGAACTTCCTCCAGGCGCTGTATTTTCCTCCCACAGTCCAAGGATGTGCAGAGTAGGTGGATTGGCTATGCTAAATTGCCCACAGTATCCAGGGGTATGTAAGCTGGGTGGATTAGACATGGGAAATGCCAGGTTACAGGGATATGGTAGCGGAATAGGTCTGGGTGGGATGCTCTGAGGGGCGGTGTGGACTTATTGGGCCACATGGCCTGTTTCCACACTGTAGGGATTTTATGACTCTATGATATAGTTGGCTAGACTGGATCAGTGGCAGGAGGTGAGGGAACCAACAAGAGGCAAAAAAATCATCCTTACCAACTTGCCAGGTGCATGACAGTATCGGTAAAAGCGACCACCACACTATGCTTGTGGAGAAGTTCTGTCTTCACATTGAGAATAACCTCCCTTGTGTTCTGTGGCACTATCACTGTGCTAAATGAAACAGAGACTTTGAACAAATCTAGCAACTCAAACCTGGGCATCCATGAGGCGCTGTGGACCATCAACAGCAGCAGAATTGTACTCCAGCACAATCTGTAACCTCATGGCCTGGCATATCCCCCACTTAATCATGACCACCAAGCGATGGGATCAACCCTGACTCAATGGAGACTGCAGGAGGGTATGACAGGAGCAGCACCAAGCATACCTGAACATGAAGTGTCAACCTGATGAAGCCACCAAACAGGATTACTTGCACGCCAAACAGCATAAGCAGCAAATGATAGACAGAACTAAGCGATCCCATAACCAATGGATCAAACCTAAGCTCTGCAGTCCTGCTACATCCGGTCGTGAATAGTAGTGGACAATTAACAACTCACTGGAGGAGGAGGCTCCACAAATATCCCCTTCCTCAATGATAGAAGAGCCCAGCACATCAGTGCAAAAGATAAGGCTGAAGCATTCGCAGCAATCTTCAGCCAGAAGTGCCAAATGCATGATCCAACTCATCCTCCTCTAGTGGTCCCCAGCATTACAGATACCAGTCTTCAGCCAATTTGATTCACTCCACGTGATATCAAGAAACAGTTGGAGACATTGGATACTGCAAAGGCTACTGGCCCTGACAACATTCCGACAAAAGTACTGAAGACTTGAGTTCCAGAACGTGCCACTCCCCTAGCCAAGTTGTTCTAGTACAGTTACAACACTGGCATCTACCCGACAATGTGCAAAATTGCCCAGGTATGTCCTGTATATAAAAAGCAGGACAAATCCAACCTGGCCAATTACCGCCCCATCAGTCTCCTCTCTATCATCAGTAAAGTGATAGAAGGTGTCATCAACAGTGGTATCAAGCAGCACCTGCTCAGAAATAACCTGCTCAGCGACACCCAGTTTGGGTTCTGCCAGGGCCACTCAGCTCCTGACCTCATTACAGCCTTGGTTCAAACATGGACAAAAAGAGCTGAATTCCAGAGGTGAGGTGAGAGTGACAGCCCTTTACATGAGTGTGGCATCAAACAGCCCTAGCAAAACTGGAATCAATGGGTATTAGGGGGCAAATGCTCCAGTGGTTGGAGTCATACCTGATACATAGGAAGACAGTTGTGGTTGTTGAGGTCAGTCATCCCAGCTCCAGGACATCTCTGCAGTAGTTCCTCAGGGGAGTGTCTGAGGCCCAACCATCTTCAGCTGCTTCATCAATGACCTTCCCTCCATCATAAGGTCAGAGCTGGGGATGTTCACCAATGATTGCACAATGTTCAGCACCATTTGTGACTCCTCAGGTACTGAAGCAGTCCATGTTCACATGCAACAAGATCTGGACAATATCCAGGCTTGGGCTGACAAGTGGCAAGTGACATTCGTGCCACACAAATGCCAGTCTATCACTATCACCAATCAGACACAATCTAACCACTGCCCCTTGACATTCAATGGTGTTACCATCACTGAATCCCCCACTAGCAACATCCTGGGGGTTACCATTGATCAGAAACTCAACTGGATTCACTACATAAACACAGTGGCTATAACAGCATGTCTGATGTGAGGAATACTGCGGTGAGTAACTCACCTCCTGGCTCCCCAAAGCCTGTCCATCATCTATAAGGCACAAGTCAGGAGTGTGATACAATACTCCCCACCTGCCTGGATGGGTGCAGCTCCAATAACACTCAAGAAGCTTGACACCATCCATGACAAAGTAGCCCGCTTGACTGGCACCACATCAACAAGCATTCACTCCCTCCACCTCAGCGCTCAGTAGCCGCAGTGTGTACTATCTACAAGATGCACTGCAGAAATTCACCAAAGATCTTCAGACAGCACCTTCCAAGCCCACAACCACTTCCATCTAGAAGGACACGGACAGCAGGTATATGGGAACACCACCACTTCCGAGTTCACCTCCAGGCCACTCACCATCCTGACTTGGAAAAATATCACTGTTCCTTCACTGTCACTGGGTCAAATTCCAGGAATTCCCTCCCTAATGGCATAGTGGGTCAACCCACAGCAGGTGGAATGCACCAGTTCAAGAAGGCAGCTCACTACCACCTTCGCAAGGGGCAACTAGGGATGGGCAATAAATGCTGGACAGCCAGCGACGTCCATATCCCGCAAATGAATAAATAAAAAAGAAACTCTCTTCAATGTCCTTCCTAATGTCTGATGCTCCGAACGGTACACGATATTCCATCTGAGGTCTCACTAATGCCTTATACAAGTTTAACATATCCTCCTTATTCCTTTACTCAATGTCCGTGTTAATAAAGTCATGGATACTTTATTGTTTATTAACTTTTCACTATCCGTCCTTTATTGACAGAGGCACATATACTCCCAGGTCTCACTGCTCCTGAACAGCCTTTCGGGTCGCACCCTTCATGTTATACCTTATCACCACATTCTTTCTACCGAAAGATATCACCTCACTCTCTGGTGCATTGAACTTCATCTGCCAATTGTCTTACTACTCCTTCAACTGGTCAAAGAGCTTTTGTAGTTTTTCACCGTCCTTCTCCAATTTACTTGCTTCCAGATATTGTATCACATATACATTTGGAAATTGACCTTGCACTCCAAGATCCACATCATTAACATAAATCCGGAAGAGCAAAAGGCCTAAAACCGTTTCCTTAAAACTGGAGTTTGTTCTCAATCCAAAGCAAATCTGCCTTATGTAAAAACATACATGAATGTGGAGCTGAATATTAGAGTACTTACTGTTCTAGATCAGAAGTTGTTTCTAGCCGATTGGACCCCTTACCTACTTTGCCTCTTTCCCTCCTGATTGCTAACAGCTCTACTCTTGCGATCCTCCCCTCTCCAGCCACTGTCTTCCTACTCCTGCATGCACACACCCCTTCTGATTTCCTCACTTTCTGGCCTCTCCAGTTTTTCCAAGCCATCAAGTCCTCAATGCATTCCACCCTCTTTGGATCAAACCCCTTTCATCGCAGTCAATTAGAAGCTGCATCATCCCCTTTGACCAGATCCAAAACCGACTCCAACACTGCACTTCTCTTTAAGGAGCAGGATAGTGCTTGAAATTCAAATCTTCTGTGCATCAAGCTACTCAGTGTTTCTGCAATGGTGCCTGCAGTGATTGTACTGAGATCTGCCAGGTGGCCCTCATAGAATGAGTTCCCTGATTGGGGCTGTTAATCTGGTCCAGTCGGTGGGGGGGCCCTGAATGACAGGTATGAACAGGAGTGTCAGACATTCTGTTCACTCTGACATATGGCTCTGAGCAAGCTGGATCTGTGCAAGGACGTGCCACATGCAAACAAAAGGTGACTTGGTGATACGATACCAACCTTTGTGGAGTTATTCTTTGACAGTGTGACACTCACTCACTCACTAATTCCGTAAAAGTATGGAACAAAAGCTGTGCGTTTCTTCAAACAGGTTCATTTTTGTAAATTTTCTTGTACATTGTGAATAATTTTGCCATGTTTATAGTAATGTTGCTAAATTAAATACATGATTTCTTTGTTTTGTTCTTCAGTTGTAGATGAACAACAGTGATATATGAATACAGAGACCTCTGCATGAAATTAATTACAAAAACAGAAATGGCTGGAAAAACTCAGGAGGTCTGGCAGCATGTGCGGAGAGAAATCAATTAATGTTTTAGGTCCAGTGACCCTTCATCAGTTCTGGGGAACTGACCCTGAGATCTGAAGAAGGGTCACCAGACCCGAAACATTAACTCTGTTTTTTCCTTCACAGATGCTGCCAGACCTGCTGAGGGTTTCCAGCAACTTTGTTTTTGTTCCTGATTTACGGCATCCACAGTTCTTTCGGTTTTTATTGACCCTTCCTCAGAAGTGCATGAAATTAGCTCTTTACTAAGTGTAATTTTTTTCAGCCTATAATAAAACGAATATAGCTATGTTCATGTTCAGTCAAAAGGTAAGTTGACAGATACAGTTGTGTAAATAATTCATTAATTCACTGAATGCCCTCATGTCCGTCTGTGATAGTTTAAGATGGCATTCTCTCTTTAGTTCAATTATATAGAAGAGTTAGGATATATCAAGGGGAAAAAAAGCACTAAACAGATGTAATTTATTTCCTGATACCCAATGTATCAGAGTCTCCTTCCAACAAGGGAACAGGTATATCAGATACCAAGCAACCTGGATATTGGAAGCTGAAAGCAAAATTTGCACTTTAATATGGAAAAATGCAGAGTAATCAGACTAAAGAAAGAAAATAATGCACAGGAATCTAAACTGAACAACATAGGCTGCATGACGCATGGGGTAATCTGTGAATATTAGTGAACAGTGCACTGAGTTCGACAACACATTGTATGACAGCAGTAAAACAAAACTAACCAAAGATGTACATCAAACATCGAAGGATGTGATAAAAGAAAGTAATTTTAACATCATGCGTTTGTGTAAAACATATGACAGCCAATCAGTAATCCATTATATTTCTTGCATACGTGGTCAAATAACAGTTCAACTGAAAATAAAAACTACCAAAATGGATATGGGCCAAAGGTAGATACATAGAGTTAGACCACAGATCAACCATGATTTTACTGAATGGTGGAACAGGCTCATGGGGCTGAATGGCCTACTCCTATTCTTATCTGCCAGTAGATTGCAGATGGCATACAAAGACTCACCAATCTTGGCGAATTTCTCATCTGTTAGTTGCATGGATAGTGCAACACAGTGAGGCAAAGAGTGAACAGTGGCAGCAGTGTGTATCACCAAAAGATACCCTGCAGCAATTGAGCAAAGCTTCCACAGCAGGAGCTTCCAAACCTGGGACCTGTACCACCTAGAGGGAGAAGGGCATGAGATTCACGGGAACATCTTCACCTGTGGGTTCCCCTTGGGCAGCACACCATCCTTTCTTGGATCTGTATCACAATTTATTCACTGTCACTGCGTCAAGGTCCAGGATCTCCCTCAAGGCAGCACTGTGGGTATTCACACAGCCCATAAATGCAGTGGTTTGGGATATCAGCTTCTGAGGAATGGGTGATGGATGCTGGCCTGGGCAGTAATGGGCAATATCCCATGAACAAATAAAGAAAAGTGCTGAATGGACTGGCTCATAAAATCTTAGTTGTATCTATTATTTAATATTTATCAACTGTGGATTGTTTGCCAATGTATGTTTAGGTTATTCTGATTTTGGTTCGATTGTACTGGGATAATCATTGGAACTTAATCAATAATAAAACCAAACAAATTTGATCATTAGGATTTAGCAGGATTCAGATAGCAGATAATTGATATGAATCACAGTATGTCTTCTCTCCTCTACTGCTTTAAAGAAAATCAGCAATTATGTTTTATTTCTTGCAACAAGCACAGTTTTTAGTGTAAGTACCCATTAACATCAAGACAGTTTTTTGTTCTTTATTCTTAAAATATTTCATGAAACACCTGTGTGTTGTGGTTTGTCATTGATTAGTTCTTCCAGTATGGCTGGAGTTTCCAAGGACCAGATAATTATTTCTGTAGAATTTGTGGGGTAATTCTCCAGCAATCCTCCACCATTTAAATCAGAGGATTTGGAGGGCTCTGCTGAAGTTGTAAATAATTACTCAGGAAAAGTAGGACCTTCTCCATTAACTATTCAACTGATCCCATACTCACTACACCTCCCCCACTATCAAATATACCTTCCCAGACACCTCACACCTCCCCGACCCTGTCCCAATGGCCGCTGTCACCCTGGAACGCGAGACCCCCAGGCTCTGGATGAGACAACACCCTCACCCCAGGGACAGGATACTGCCAACCACCGGATCTGGCGGCCCCCACATCCCCACAACCAACTGCTCCCACCATCGAACCTAGTGTCCCCCAGAGCCTCACAACTCACACTCCCCTCCTGAACCTGACACCAAGCAGCTGCTGGAGGAGATGTTATCCCTCATCCGCCAGTACCTGACCCCAGCTCATCCCTGTGACATGCCAGCACTCCCAGGAACCTATATCAGCTAACCACTCCAACCAACACAAAACACTGCCCTTACCTGGCACCCTACCCACATGGCAACATAACCTCTACACAGTTGTTAACTTTCCCACCTGGCACCATACCACTCTGACATTATACTTATTTGGCACCCAACGCACCTGGCACCCTAACCACCTGAAAGCCTGTTTAGCATACAAACCACCCTTACTAACCTGCCACTTTATTTCTCTGGCACCTAGTCCTACCCATCTGGCACCTTACCAACCTAGCACCCTACAGGCCTCTGACCCTCTCTGCATCCTAACCTCACATTAACCTTCTGTACTTACCTTTTGACAGCAGCTGTCCAACTGGCTGTGTGTGATGCTGAAACAGATAGTTGTGGGGAACAGGGTGTGGTTTGCTGACAGTTCAAGGCAATGGGAGAATTGTCAGAATGGAAGTTCGGCTCCGTATTCAGAATTGAGGAGTTGTTGCTTAAAAGAGAAGGAACAAAGTGGCTATCCTCGGAAAATCTAGTCTATAGATTAAATGCACCTTGAAATATTAAGAATCCAGTGAAGACTAAACACCTTTTTCCCAGTGGTCTTGCATTTTTCCCTAATGCATATTAGATGCAATTTAGATATTTTCACATTCGTATCATCATCTTGAAGCAGCACCATGACCTCACATTTTGCAAAGTTCATGACTTTGGCCAGTCTTATCAAACAGGGATTTTTTTCATAAAGACAGGAGGTTCTCTTCCCCAGAAATGGCAGCAAGACCTAGGAAGCCTGCATTAATGGTCACAATGCAGATCAGCACCTGTGGCCCTCATAAGTGGATCCATATCTAGTGCAGGAAGAAAGTGAACAATCTCCAATGCTCTGTAAGGATATGTGGCACTACCTTCTTACTGCAAGCTGCCACTCAGGAGTATCACTCAGTCTGAATGTACAGCTGCACAGGCATACCACTGGACAACTGCCTGCAAGCCTCCACATCATATGGATGATGGAAACTGAAGGGCTGACAGTCAGTTCATGCTGTCAGTGCCCGAATACTTCCTGGGCACTGTGTCTCTGAAACACATACTGGACCTCCCAATCACAAACCAAGTGAAGTCTCAGGGCCTGGCATGGTGATGCAATCTCCTAACATGCACATTAATCCATTCCCATCATATTCAATGCTCTGCTTTTCAGACAAGATCACATCATGCTCTCCCAGCTATTACTGTATCATCAGAAACTTTGGTTGCGTTACGCTCTAGACCCTCTTCCAAGTCCTTTGTGGACACAGTAAAAATATTGAGGCCCTGGCAATCCACTAGTTACAGCATTCCAACCTGCAAAAGACTTATTAATCCTGTCTCCTGTGTGTTAACCAATCCTGAATCCATGCTAATACATTACCCCCAATACAGTGAGCTCCTGTCTTATGCAATAACCATTGATATGGCACCATATTGAACATCTTTTTGAAATCCCCTTCATACACACTTCCATTATTTCCCAATATATACCTCGTCTTACACTGAGGTAACTCTTCGGGACCTATAATACAGTCTCCACCCGTGACTTGTGTCTTTTACTTATTTCCACCGAAACTGATTCTACATCATGATTCATTTCCCCTACATCAATACTCACTTCCACACTGATGCTTTCCTTTTTTTAACAAAGCCATCCAACTTCTTTTTCCTTTTGGCCTATTCTTCTGGAACCTTGAATACTCTTGAATATTGAGTTCCCAGTCTTGGTCAAATTACAATTGTGTCTCTCCGTGATAGCTATTAAATCATATTTATGTATTTCTATTTGTGCTGCCATCTCATCTATCATGTTACAAATGCTACGTGAATTCAGTAAAGAGCCTTAACCTTCTTTTTTACTATTATTACTTAACTCTAATTCAAATTTCTACTGCATTCTTCCATGTATATTTTCTACCTATTGTCACACTTAGATTATTGTTCAGCTCTTCACTGATGAGCATCTCTGTTCTCTGGGTTTTTTTACTGATATTTTTCAGAACTTCCGTTCGAAAGAATCCTCCGTCCCACTAATTAGTTTAAAGACCTAGCTACAAGCCTAGTTATAAGATTTGTCAGAACACTGGTTTCTGTATGGTTCAAACAATGCCAGTTCCAATATTACAGCTCTCTCTTTCTTTAGTATCGATATCAGTGACCCATGAATCGGAAGGATTCTTCACCTCCCACTTCAAGTTCTTCTCCATCTCAGAACTGAGGTCCTGAAACCTGGCATCATGGTAGAAACACAGCCTTCAGGACTTACTTGTCTTTGGTGCAGAGAACACAACATACCCTGAACTAATTTATTCCTGATTACATTTCTCTTTTCTCCCCCTTTCTTGAATGGCACTCTGGACGCCAGTAATGTGGTCCTCTCTGCAGTCTGTGGCCTTATACATAGAAGGAACGGGAACCTCATACCTATTGGATAAAGGCACTGGCTGAGACTCTTCCAAAGCTACATTCCGGATCTCCATATCTGCCTCATTTGCGGTCGCATCCTCCTGTCCCAGACCACACAGTAGCTTTCCGGTTCTGAAGAAGGGTCACTGGGCCTGAAACACTGACTCTGCATTTTCTCCTCAGATGCTGCCAAACCTGCTGAGCTTCTCCAGCAATTTCTGTATTTGTTTCTTAATTCCTGCTAGTTATACATCTATGCTAATGCATGCATTATGTTGGCATAATCTTCACAGGAAGACAAGTCCAAGAAAAGTGCAAACAACAGCAACACTCAGATCATACGGCCTTACTTGACCTCACAAAGGGCTTTGAGTCTATCAACTGGGATAGATATGGGGATCCTCCTCAAATTTGACTGCACACAGACACCCATCAATAACCTCTGCCTGCTACACGATCCCGTGCAAGCTATGATTCTCATCAACGATCCACTACGGATTCAATACAACTACAAATTGGGATCAAGCAAAGCTGCATCACTGCACCAATGCCCTTCTCCATCCAACTCAGCATCATACTCTAGTCCATGAAGCCCTCTGCTGGAGTGGAGCTTCTCTACACAATGAAGGCTACGCTGTTTGACCTATGTTGCGTCCAGAGCCAAGATCATTCCTACTTCTGTCATCGACCTGCATTGCGCAGACAATGCTTGCCTGTGTACACACTCAGAAGCTGAGCTCCAAACCCTGGTTGATTAATTCACGGAAGCCTACGAGACAATAGGCCTTAGGCTAATTATCCAGAAGACAAAGGCTTTGTACTTGTCCGTTACTACATCACTCAACTATTCAAGATCAACAACAAACCATTGGACAATAGGAACTTGATGATAGTGTGTTGCCTAGCTGGTGCCAGGGTCAACGATATTTTTGAGCAGGCACGGGCACAGGACATTTTCAAAAGGGAGGGTGAGCAGCCAGAAGTTGTGGTCCATACTGGTACTAACAATATAGGCAGAAAGGGAGATGAAGTCCTGCAAAGGGAGTTCAGAGAGTTAGGCAGGAAGTTGAAAAGCAGGACCTCTTGGATTGTAATCTTGGGATTACTCCCTCTGCCATGTACCAGTGAGGCTAGGAATAGGAAGACAGTACAGTTAAATCCGTGGCTAAACAGCTAGTGTAGGAGGGCGGGCTTCAGGTATATTGATCATTGGGATCTTTTCCAGTGCAGGTGGGATCTGTACAGGAAGGACGGGTTGCACCTGGGCTGGAGGAGCACCAATATCCTGGCAGGGAGATTTGCTAGTTGCCACTCGGGAGGGTTTAAACTAGTGTGGCAGGGGGCTAGGAGCCAGAGCAGTAGGTCAGAAATTACAGAGGAGAAGTCAGAGATGAAAGTCAGTAAAGTTCAGAGACAGAACAGACAGAAGAGGTTATGGAACACAACGGGACTGGTGGTCCGAAGTGCATTTGTTTTAATTAAAAGAGTGAGACAGGTAAGGGAGACGAATTTAGAGCTTGGATTAGTAAAAATAACTGTGATGATGTGGCTATTACAAAGACTTGATTTAGAGAAGGACAAGACTGGCAAATTAATGCTCTAGGATTTAAATGCTTCAGATGAGACAGGGAGTTGTGTGACTGACATGGAAGAATATTACAGATATATTAAGGGAGGACACCTTGGAGGGCTCATCCAGTGAGGCCATATGGATAGAGGTCAGGAACAGGAAGAGCGCAATCACTTTGATGGGATTGTACTACAGGCCTCCCAATAGCCAGTGGGCGATAGAGGAATAGATATATGGACAGATTATAAAATCATAGAATCTCTACAGTGCACGGACAAATGTGAAAACAACAGGGTTGTTGTGGTGGGAGATTTTAACTTCTCATATATTGACTCAGATTCTCCTCGTGCCACGAGCTTGCCTGGGTGGGAGGTTGAATTTGCTCGGTGCATCCCAGAGGGTCTGTTGAAGCAATGTGCAAACAGTCCAACCAGGGAAGGGTTCATAGTAGACTCGGTATTGGGGAATGAGTCTGGCCAGGTGATCGAAGTTTCAGTGGGGAGCATTTCTTGAACAGTGACCATAATTCTTTAAGTTTTAAGCTACTTATGGATAAGGATAAGAGTAGTCCTTAGGTGGAAGTACTAAACTAGGGGAATGCTAACTGTGGCAACATTAGACTGGAAGTGGGGAATGTAGATTGGGGGAAGTTATTTGAGAGTAAATTCATGTCTATCATGTGGGAATCTTTTAAAGGCCAGCTACTTAGAGGTCAGGACCAGCATGTTCCTGTGCAAATGAAGGAAAAGAATGGCAGGATTCAGAAACCTTGGATGACAAGAGAAATTGTGAGTTTAGTCAGAAAGAAAAAAGAAGCATATTTAAGGCTGAGGAAGCTGAAGACCGACAGAACCCTTGAAGAATATAAAGAAAACAGAAAAGAACTTAAACAAGGAGTTAAGAGGGCTAAATAGGTCATGAAATGACTTTGGCAAACAGGTTAAGGAAAATCCCAAGGCTTTTTATAGGTAAATAAAGAGCAAGAGGGTAGCTAGGGGAAGAGTATGTCCACTCAAGGGCAAAGGAAGAAATTTATGCACGGAGCCAGAGGATGTGGGTGAGTTCTTTAATGAATACTTTGCATTGGTACTCACAAGGAGAAGGACGTGGTGGCTGGTGAGTCTGGAGAGGGATATGTTAATATTCTAGGACATGTTGACACAAAAAAGGTATTAGGTGTTTTGAAAAGCATTGATTTAGACAAGTCCCCAGGGCCTGATGGGATCTATCCCGGAATGTTGAGGGAGCTGACGGAGGAAATTTCTAGGGCCTTGTACAAAATCAATGTGTCCTCTTTACTCACAGGTGGGGTCCCAGAGGACCTGAGATTAGCCAATGTTGTTCCTTTCTTTAAAAAGGGAAACAGGAATAATCTCGGAAAATACAGGCAGGAGAGTCTTACATCAGGATAGTGATTGGAGAAGATTCTTAGGGACAGGATTTACTCACATTTCTAAAAATACGGACTTATTAGCAACAGGCAGCGTGGCTTTGTGTAGGGTAGGTTAAGTCCAACAAAGTTAATTGGAATTTTTTGAGGAAGTGACAAAGATAATTGATGAGGGCAGCATGGTAAATGTTGTCTATATGGACTTCAGAATGGCCTTTGACAAGGTTCCTCATGGCAGGCTAATAAAGAAGGTGAAGTCACAAGGAATCTGTAGTAAGCTGGTCAGATGCATACAGAACTGTCTTAGCCATAGAAAACAGAGACTGGTAATGTCGGGTGTTTTTCTAAATGGAGACCTGTGGCCCATGGTTTTCCACGGGGTTCAGTGTTGGGACTCCTGTTGTTTGTAATATGTAAAAATGATTTGGAGGAGAATGTAGGTGGCCTGATTAGTAAGTTTGCGGATGAAACAAAGATTAGGGGAGCTGTGGATAGTGAGGAGGATTGCCAGAGATATAGCAGGGTATTGATATGCTTGAGACATGGGTGGAGAAACGGCAGATGGAATTTAATCTGGACAAATGTGAGGTAACGCATTATGAAAGGCCTAATGTAAGTATACAGTAAATGGCAGAATCCTTAAAAGTATTAACATACAGAGGGTTTTAGGTGTACAGGTGCACAGTTCCCTGAATGAGCCAACACAAATGGATAAGGTGATCAATAAGGCAAATGCTTGCTTCCCTTCATTGGCTGGGGCATATAAAAATTGGAAAGTCGTGTTGCAGCTATATAGAACTTTAGTTTAGCCACATTTGGAACACTGCATACAGTTCTGGTCACCAGACTATCAGAAGGATGTGGAGGTTTTGGATAAGGTACAGAAGACTATCCAGGACAGCGCCTGGTTTGGAAGGTATTAGCTATGAGGGCAGATGCGAAAAGCTCAGTCTGTATTCACTTGAACATCGGAGGCTGAGGAGTGGTCTGAGCGGTGTTTGCACAGTTATGGCAGGCATGGATAGAATGGATGATTGGAGTCTTTTTCCCAGTGTAGAGATGACGATTACATGGGGATGTAATTCTAAGGTAAAATGCGCAAAGTTTAAAGGAGATGTGAGAGGCATCTTTTTTTCATACAGAGAGTGTTAAGTGCCTGGAATGAGCTCCAGAGGAGGTGCTAGAAGCAGACACAATCACAATGTTTAAGAGGTATCTTGACAGCTACATGAACAGGCAGGGAATAGAGGGATACAGATCATGTAGAGGCAAAAGGTTTTTAGTTTAGAAAGGTGTCATGCGTCAGTGCAGGCTTGGTAGGCTGAGAGGCTTGCTCTTGTACTGTACTGTTCTTTGTCCTTAACTAGGGGTCACTGTTTTAAAAGTTAGGGTCATCATTCCAGAACAGAGATGAGGGGAATTTATTTATCTCAAAGGGTTGTGCAACTTTGGAAATCTCTACCTCAGAAGGTGATGAAAGTGGCGTTTCTGAATATTTTTAAAGTAGAGGCAGGTAGATTCTTGTTGGGCAAGGGAATCAAGGGTTAACTAGGATAGAAGGGGAAAATGAAATTCAATAACAAATAGACAAGACATGATCTTATGGAATGGCTGGGGGGGCTTGAGGGGTGAATGGCTGACTTCTCTTTTTTGCACGTTCATTCTTATTAATTGATCTGTACAATAGGATCAAGCACATGGAACTTGTGATAAATTACATAGAGGCTAAACCAACAAAGAAAGAACTGTAAAGCCTTACCCAAGCAAAGTATCTTCACCCAGGATGGCAGAGCCTTCCACTAAACACTGGGCTAATGTTGTTAATGGTAGCTTTTTCTGTGGAAAAGACCAACGTGATTTACAGTCAGATCTCAAATATGCCATCTATTAAATATACAAGCAACATATTCAACAAGCTGGCTGATTCCCCATGCTTTTCTCATACGTAGATTTCACATGGAAATGAGTTAAAATTCCACCTAAAATTCCACCTGAGAGTAGCCCCATGGTCCTCTGGGACAATGGTGACACTACATAAAGCAAGGCTGTCCAACATACAGCTTTTAGACCACAACATAGCCCTGCATAGGTTAGTATCTAGCTCACTAACTAACATGGGAATCCCTTTATAAAAATGGTAGGTACCTTTAAAGTTTGAATATTTCCAAGGTTTTGTGAATTTTCCCACCATCTTTTCCTGATGCTGATATTTAGTAATAGAAATTGGGTACAGGGATCAAGTCTGTGTTGACACAGGACCAGGTCAGGGACTGGGACAGGGATCAAGAAATGAGGGTGGACAAGTCTGGAAAACAGCCACCACCGTGAAGGGGTAAGAGTGAAAGAGATAGAAGGAGATGGGAGAGAAAGAAAGGAGCAAAGAGAAAGGGGGGAGGGAGACAGACAGAGAGAGAAAGGGATGAAAAAGAGGGGGCAGGAAGATGGAGTAAGTCACTATAAACTCCCACTCATAGGACCAATAACTTTCACCCACTCTGCCATTTCCATCATCCAGCACCACTCCCACTCTTATGGATCTAGCAGCAACTACCCACATTAACTCCAACAGAAAACAATCATCAGTCACCCATTTGTTACACAACATTCCCAACTTTCCCTCCCTATGCCTTCCATAGAAAAGAAACTCAGCAGAGATTTACAATGGACTGCCCATCTAGTGTTCCCAACAGCTAACCCAACTGGACTATACCAACAGAACTCTTACAGTACCAAAAACCCTGTGACTTGAAACATTAACTCTGTTTCTCTCTCCACAGGTGCTTCGAGACCTGCTGAGCTTCCCCAGCAATTTCTGATTTCATTTCTCAAAAGGGGACAGGCCTCATCCAGAACCTCTTCTCCTTCGGGAACTGGAAATTTGCACAAATGGTGTGACAGCATGCAATATTTCAGACACTCCCTTTCAGATGTCCAAACAAACGAAAAGAAGATTTGCCAAAGTCTATTCACATGAAACCAACGCCTCTTTAATACAACTCCCCCCCAATTTCTTGAAAGGTGCTTCAGAGTGACTATATCAGTGAACAGTAATTGAAGAAAACGTACGGATCGTTTGTCGGCGTCCACACCTTGTTGTCCCTGTAGACATGCTGTTAGTTTTTTGTGGGTGCTGTGGGACACTTGTTTTACCAGCTCCAGTCGTTTCTCTACCTGTTTGGTGCAACAACATTGTTATATTGGGGCCGCAATAAATATACTTTGAAATTACTTTTGATATATTATTCTTCAAAGTAAAATCGTGGCATATTATTAAAAGGTAACTGAGGTTTAATCTTTGATGTGGTGGTAATAAATCCAAACTACATTATCACTAAATAAGAGAAAATGTTGTTATTGGAGGTGTTACAGTTTAAAGTTGGCAGTATTTTGGAACAATAGATCCAGACAGATTCCCTACAGTTAAGAATGAAGGTCATTACCTACGGCTAGACAATAACATTCTGTAATGTGAGAATGTAAATCCAGCAGCAAGCCTCTCAAGAAACAGTTAACCCTTTCTGATCATAATGATGAAATAAACCAAAACAGCTCATCAAAATTGATGCATCTCCCAGGGATTATTCTTTGTTGACTGACCAGTTATTCAATTTTTCCCTGTGGCTTTCAGCTATGTTTTAATTGATATTTCTTTACAGACTAAGTTGGCACTACAGATTTAAATGTCTCTCCTGACTTCCCACTTGGAGTTAACAGCAGCTAGATGTCAAGGGCAGTTAACTTGGTGTCTTTCTGTATTTAAAGTCCCAGTTTTACAATATTTATGCCAAAGCAGTAGATAAAACAAGCTCAGAATGCGCTGGACACTGTTGGTTTTGCTGTGACAATATTAAGCTCAAGGTTTCACACATACTTAACATCAGCTTGAACGTTAAATTTCCCAAGTGTTATCAAGCAGCATTACTGATTCTAATCAATTGGTAACTGGGACAGGGCATTCTCCAGAATCACAAAGTACAGTAGGGTTCCCTGAACTAACGCGTTTTCTTCATTTTTAATTGGCTTCAGTTGACTGCTTTGATCTGTCTTAATGCATAAGGCCTATGATCAGAAGCCTGTGTCCTGCTCTGTTGTAATTGACTGAACATATGTAGATACTCCAGCATAAAGTGATCACAGGGGGCTTTTATAGTAGTATCCCTACCTCTGGATTAGAACATTTGGATTCAAGTTCCACTTTCTCCAGAGCTGTTTCACAACAGGTGATCAAAAATATCTAAAGAAATCATGGACATATCTCAGAGATAGTAGGAAATGCCGATGCTGGAGAATCTGACAACAAGGTGTGGAGCTGGATGAACACAGCAGGCCAAGCAGCATCAGAGGAGCAGGAAAACTGACGTTTCGGGTCGAGAAGAAGGGTCTAGACCCGAAACGTCAGCTTCCTTGTCCTTTGATGCTGCTTGGCCCGCTGTGTTCATCCAGCTCTACACCTTGTTGTCTCATGGACATACTACACTCGCCTTTACACTCACCACAAACTGGTGCTCCTTCATGCATTCCCACATGGGTTATATGGCTATCTGAATGTAGAAACTAAATTAGACAAATTAGGAGGTACATTTTAAATCTTAACATTGTTTTACCACATTGGGATATGGAACTTGTTAACTCTGGCATGTTAAGTGTTCAGAACAGTAGAATGTCAGCAAATTTGGTTGAAACAAGATTTCGGCAAAACCAATTGAGGAAGGAACTGACATTGAACTTCACGTTTATGTCCTTCATTCCATTACTAATGCCTTAACTATGTTGTTTTACAGAAGCTCCAAAGCAGTTTAGTAGATGGAGGATGTTCAATGCATAAACTGGAACTTAATAGAAATTAGATCATAAATGTCATCTGATATCATTCAGGTTCAGTATTTGTATTATATCTAATGATAACAAATTGGCTGGAGAGAATGTCAAAGAAAAAGTTCTGTGATGGTTTGTCTGACCACATGTGACATTTTTCTGGCTCCTATTTGTTTGACGTGTGTGAAAACACATCAACAAGCTTCAGGATCTCTAAAGCAAGAAGGTAAGAAATCTATAGAGGTAGGGAGATTCCATTTATCTGGAATGGAGTGCTATTTCTCTCCCCTGAAGTAATGCCTTACTTAGTCAGACAGCTTCAATGCAGGCAAGGTGATAGTTAAGATAACAAGGCGTGGGGCTGGATGAACACAGCAGGGCAAGCAGCATCATAGGAGCAGGAAAACTTGACGTTTGAGGCCTAGACCCTTCATCAGAAATGGGGGAGGGGAAGAGGGTTCTGAAATAAATAGGGAGAGAGGGGGAGGCGGATAGAGGATGGATAGAGGAGAGGATAGGTGGAGAGGAGGCAGACAAGTCGAAGAGGCGGGGATGGTGCCAGTAAAGGTGAGTGTAAGTGAGGGGGTAGGGAGGAGATAGGTCAGTCCAGGGAGGATGGACAGGTCAAGGGGGTGGGATGATGTTAGTAGATAAGAGATGGGGGTGGGGATTGAGGTGGGAGGAGGGGATAGGTGAGAGGAAAAACAGGTTAGGGAGGTGGAGATGAGCTGGGCTGGTTTTGGGATGCGATTGGGGGACGGGAGATTTTGAAGCTTGTAAAATCCACATTGATACCATTGGCCTGCAGGGTTCCCAGGCTAAATATGATTTGCTGTTCCTGCAGCCTTCGGGTGGCATCACTGTGACATTGCAGGAGGCCCAGGATGGACATGTCGTCTGAGGAATGGGAGGGGGAGTTGAAATGGTTCGCGACTGGGAGGTGCAGTTGTTTGTTGCGAACTGAGCACAGGTGTTCTGCAAAGCGGTCCCCAAGCCTATCCCCTCCTCCCACCTCAAGCCCCACCCCCATCTCTTATCTACTAACATCATCCCGCCCCCTTGACCTGTCCGTCCTCCCTGGACTGACCTATCTCCTCCCTACCCCCTCACCTACACTCACCTTTACTGGCTCCATCCCCGCCTCTTCGACTTGTCTGCCTCCTCTCCACCTATCCTCTCCTCTCTCCATCCTCTATCCGCCTCCCCCTCTCTCCCTATTTATTTCAGAACCCTCTTCCCCTCCCCCATTTCTGATGAAGGGTCTAGGCCCAAAACGTCAAGTTTTCCTGCTCCTATGATGCTGCTTGGCCTGCTGTGTTCATCCAGCCCCACGCCTTGTTATCTCGGATTCTCCAGCATCTGCAGTACCTTTTACCTCTAAGGTGATAGTTAAGGCTTGGCGAATCCCATCTGAACTCATAGTATGTATTGAGTTAAACAAGCTAAAGTTGCAAATGACCTGCCTATTGCTTATTCCGTAGAAATACACTACATATTGGGTTGTTGGTTTACCGAAATACCTAGGGTTGAGTAGGAAGAAACGTAGCTCTAGTGTTAGCTGTTCCTGTCACCGTGGTTGAACCAGACTAGCCATCCAGTCATCAATAGTGCCCTGGAGTATTGCTGTTCTACTTGGCTCTAGCATCTGACAGTCTGCTATAGATTTTAGATCTGGTTATTGTAAGGCTTACATTTGTTGCTCTGAATTACAGGGTTATTAGCTGTTCTTTGTCAAGTAAGAAGATGAAGGTTATTAAGAATCAGGATTAAAGTCAAAGGAAGGCGAATAACAGACTAAGATCAGAATGTTCCAAGTTAAGACGTGAGAATGGATGTTGTGGGAGGGGGATTTGAAGCTTAATGAGTACAAATTAGTTTTTGAGATGAAATTTCAACTTCAAAGTCAAAGGGAATGATCCAAACTTTGACACTCTTGGACTGTGTTGTAGTATTTGCCTCCGTTAGTTACCTCTTTTTTTAAAACTACAAACACAAGAAGTGAAATTGTTAACACATAAATTTTATAAATTCAAGAATAAACAGAACAAGAAAAGGATTATGTGTCTTTCAAGAACATGGAGAAGGAAATATTACCTGAAGCAGATCTTCAGTTAACACTTCTGTCTTTTCAGCTCTACAACAGAGAAAGAATAGTGTCAAAATACATTCTGGTCTGCAGAACAAGCATAAAGCAAATTTCAGCTCAACCTTGGCACAACTCAAACCACTTTGTAAACATAGTAGTGAAACAACATTCACATTGTTTGGACATGAAAGGTTGGTAACGTGCACCTACCATGACAGTCCTATCTGATAATAACTGCACTGGTTGCAAAAATAAAAGTAGCGTTTTCTTGATCAGAACAAACTCAACAAGCTTAACGAGGTAGTTTCACTGTTAAAATAACCTTGAAAAGCTAAGCAATTACAATGTATTTTGTTTAGCATCAATGATGCTTTATTTTGATATGCTATTTATACCATCTTTAAAACAAAGCTGCTTGAGTGGTGCTGACACTGATGAGGCATATATGGCCTGGAAAAGTTACAAACTTGATATTCTGATAGACATGAACTAACACATGTACTTGATGCTGAATCATCCTAGGTTGATGGCCGTTTTCCCAATTAAAATACAGCTTTCTCACCAAAGCCTCAATATCTCCTTTAAGCCAGTAGCCCCCAATAATGCCAGCAATGTCTAAAGTTTTAATGAAAAACATCAGCAGAAATAAAAAGGAGCTCAGTGTTCACCATAATTATTTGGGAAAGTCATAAGAATTAGATCATTCTATTCATTTACATTCTATTGTTCCATTGGACCAAACGTGTCACAGCCGTAACATTACATTTAAGTTTCATTATACTTTACAGTCACAAAACAACAAACCCGAGATTGCGATATTTCTTAAAAGGAAGCCCTCTGACTTTACCGATTAGACCCTCCCAACATTCCACATTCTTTTCCAATAATTTACTTCATAAAACAGTGTCTTAATATTTTTATCATTATGTTCTGTGAATAATTTTATAACACACCACAAATTAAGGTTAGCATCAGTGTGCTGAACACAAAATAGCTACTTTTGCCCCTTCTGCAACATCTGGTAGGAGCGTTGCCCTTGAATGAACTGTGGCAATGCAGCATTATTAACTCTACCTACTGAAGTATGTTGTAATATGAATGCGCACAGTCCCATGCATGGAATGAGATTTTCACATTTACATCAATTAAATCAAATAACAAGATTTCCAGACTAATTATCAGCATCCAGTATTCTCGAGCTACATAACATGACAAACAGATTCTCAGAACTTTGCAGCTTCTGAAAAGCAAAGAGGTTCAACACCTCAGTTTTTTCTTCATCATCTTGTAGATGCTTCCTAAATAATGAATAAACTCAAGGAACCGGATAAGATACTGGATCCTTGAAAGGTCAGCCGACAGAAACTCATCGCTTGGCCAGCTGAGACGAGAATATGGCACATTGCTGCTGTCACCACTGAAGAATTGCATCTTGAAACCAGACATTATCTCCGGGAGTGACTTATAGGTTCAGTTGAAGAATTACTCAAAACAGAAGCTTTTTCCCCCCCAGATTTCCGAGACTGCTCCTGAGACGGTACAGAAAGAAAATGGACTCAGCTAGTCTGCAGAGTGACCAGGTCGCTGAGTCTGCAACTTGCTGCAGTCTTTCTCAATGTGCAAAGCCTTATTGATTCACAGCTCCATCCCATAATACACTGTAATATGCAGAACATCATTTGGTCAAAAGCCATTTGATTTGTGCCAAGAAAGAAGAACTGGCTCGACTATACATACACGTACATTGAAATGACTGCACAACAACACTATTAGCATCTGACTAATTCTCTTTTATGATATCCTTCACAGCATGCTTATGTGAAATACTGGCAACTATTTTGCATATAATAATCAACAAAACTGTCTTTGCAGTTACAAAATATCATCAAAAAAGCAGTAAAGCAATAATCACCTATAGGTGTAGCAGTTAACCTTCAAAGTCTGTTATATCTGCCCATAGTTACCCTCAGACACCCAATCATAAAAAAGCACACTGTCCTCTGCCGATCCCTTCAGCATGACACGTGATGTAAGTTCCTTACTGCATCATCTCCTTGCCAACCAGTTAGCGTCATTTTAACCTCGTTTCAGACATTTTAACAGCAGAATCTGTCAAGTGACTCAGTCCCTCAGAAAAGAGCTAAAGTTCATTTTCTGTGCACTGAAGGCTGCTATTGGATTAACTATTGAAGTAACAGCTGTCTCTTGTAAAATAATATGCGGAACATGCTAAATGAAGGATATTATATTCTGGCATAATCATTTGAATACAGACCACATCACTACACAAGGGCCAAGTTAAAATTACGGTCACTTTTTCTTTGAAATCTTCCCTTTCATGGTCTCACTCCTCACCGCTCTATGATCTATTTGTCCTCTAGCCCTACAAAGTGCCCAAATGATCTGTTCTGCTGCTTTTGATCTCTAGTACCCCGCATGTTGCCATGTTGTCTGCCACTTTGGTCCCAACCTTTTGATTTCTATCACCAAAAGATCCTTCTCACTACCTCTCAATCAGGATATTTTTTAAAATTAATCATTGCCGAAGTCATTTGTCACTTATTTTGCTTTCCATTCTTTGATATGGCATTTATTTCCCTTTTAACCTTGTGAAGTACAGTGAGATGTTGTTCTACATTAGGTGCACTGTAGACATCCAAATTATCAGCATTGCAAACTAACTCAACAATATATAAATATATCTAGAAAAAAAGCTCAATATTCAAGAAGGCTCAATGATTTTAGTTTCTGAGTCTTACACAACCAGGACTTTGTGACTTTTTCATCAAAATAGTACTAAAATGTAAACAAATTCCTGTTCAAATGAGTGTTCATCATGCTCTCGGGCACTGCAATGTGTTCTCACTCAAATCTTACACGTTAACCTGTAGGGCTCTGAAACTCTGCTATTGAGTATGGGAATAGGAAAATAGATTAGGTAAATGCGTGGCTAAAGGGAGGAGAGAAAGGTTCAAATTTTTGGATCACTGGGACTGCTTCTGGGAGAGGTGAGACCTATACAAGTTGGACCCGGTTATACCTGAACCGGAACAGGTCCAATAAACAATGCTGGGAGGTTTGCTCATGCTGCTGGGAGTCGCTAAGCTGGGAGAGGGACAATTTCCATATCATTAGACAGGATCTGACAAACAGACTGGGAGCAGCTACTTGCAAGTAAGTCTACATTTGGAAAGTGGGCATCCTTTACAGGTAGTACAGTGAGAGCTCAGGGCTGGTATGTTCCTTTAAGAGTGAAGCGCAAGGCCAGCAACTCCAAGGAATGCTGGATGTCTAGGAATAAGGAGTTTGATAAAGAAAAAGAAATACTGCCTCAGTTTTTAACAGTCATCATAGATCACAGAATCCCTACAGTAGGGAAACAGGCCCTTCAGGCCAACAAGTCCACACCAACCCTCAGACATCCCACCCAGCCCATCCCCTATAACCCACCTAACCTACATATCCCTGAACACTACGGGCAATTTAGCATGGACAATCCACCTAACTTGCACATCTTTGGACTGTGGGAGAAAACCAGAGCACCCGGAGGAAACCCACGCAGACAGTCACCCAATGGCAGAATCACACCCAGGTTCCTAGTGCTGTGAGGCAGCAGTGCTAACCACTGAGCCACCCTGCGTAATGAGAATTCCAAATCTATGTTTTCAAAGTTAAATCATTCTTCTGGGATTAACACATGCTAAACTCATTTTCAATTTATGTTCTTTACAAACACAACTAACCCTATAAACCCACACATCAGTGTATTTACAGTAGGAATTTTCTTTTTGTAAAATCTTAGCAGTGCCTGTTTCAAAGCCTATGATTGAATAATATTAATTGCGCTTTAAAGTGGGCCTACTTTACTTCATGAAAATCTCTTCACAGTATCTGCTCAGGTACTGGTTATGTGCTAAATTTACAGTTTTTCCTAAATTTAACTGGAACAAATTGTTTAGCGAAGAAAATCTCCTTTGCGATGCACAATTTAATTTTGCAACTCGCCCCAGATGCAAACTGCAGAATGTCAGATGACTTTACTTGATCATCTCTGAGTGATACGAGCTGAGGAACTGAAATACTCACTAACACAAAAATACTGCATCATTCAACAATAAATATCAAAATTCATCTTCAATCAGAGCTCCGAGAGATTCAATTCCAAGTTTTAATTACAAACAGATCCCATCAACCATGCTCCATAACGCTGCACAAAAATCACTGTGACTCTCCAAATAAATACCTTGATTGTTAATTGGGCTGGAGTCGGGTGTTTCTGAACAATCAACTTTGGAATAAACTAAGATGGAATTTGCAGAAAAGTGTTTACTTTGTCCACATATCATTCAAACTGAGTGAAATTTTACCAATTCTATTCCACATGCTGTTACTGGAATGAGTGAACTTCTTCACAATTCCTTAATTGCCACTGTATTCCTATAAGTCATCAAGATGTTGGCCTGTCAAGTGACTTGCAATCTGCCAAAGTCTTTGTTCACAACACACCAACTTCAAAAACCAAACTGCTCATTGGTTCACCAGACACTTATTTCCCTGTTTGTTACACTGCTCTAAAAAGAGATTTTTGTTTGAAATCATTAGGGCAGTGAGATTAGCTCAGCATTTATTGCCCATCTCAGACTGTCCATGAGAAGGTGGTGGTGAGTTGTCTCTTGAATTGCTGCAGTCCATTTGGTATTTGAATACCCAGATACTGTTAAGGAGTTTTAGGTGTGCATTGGATGAGAGATTGCAGGTGGTGGTGTTCCAAGGTATCTCCCGCCTTTGTCCTTTTATTTGGTGGTGACCATGGGTTTGGAAGGGATGAATTCCTGTAGCGCATCTCGTAGAAGGTACACATTGCCACCACTGAGCATAAGTGATGGAGGGAGTGAATGTTTATGGATGCGGTGCCAATCAAGCTTTGTTCTGCATGGTGTTAAGCTTCTTGAGTGTTCATGTGGTAGCACTCATTCAGGCAAGTGGGAATATTCCATCACACTTCTGGCTTATGCCTTGGACTTTCAGATGTCAGGAGCTGAATTACTTGCTGGAAACATCCCAGCCTCTAACCTGCTCTTCTAGCCACAGTACTCATATGACTAGCCCAGTTCAATTTCTGGTCGACGGCAACATTCAGGGTGTTGATAGTGGGGGATTCAGTGATGGTAATACCTTTGAAAGTCAAAGGGTGATGGACAGACTCTCTCTTGTTGGACATAGTCATTGCTTGGTACTCATATGGCTTGAATATTACTTGCCACTCGTCAGCCCAGGCCTGCATATTTTCCAGATCTTGCTGCATTTGAATATGGCCTGTTTCAGTAGCTGAGTGGTCATGAATGGTGCTGAACATGGTACAATCATCAGTGAACATCCCCCCATCTGGCCTAAAGATGGAAAGAAGGTGATTGATGAAGCAGCTGAAGATACTGTATATGTCTAGCTCATTTCAGTTTCTGGTCAATGACATTGCTCTGAATGTTGATAATTATTCTTTCTGATGTCAAATATTGCTGAACAGACATTTTAGTTAGTATATAAATTTATGTGCAAGCACTTTATTAAGAAGGAAAAAATACCAAGTTACGAATGAATAAAACTTCTTTAACATTCTGTTGATGACTGTTTCTATGTAGTGCCATAACTGATGGCAATAAGGTGCCTGAAAGGGTCAGAATCCTCTTACTTAGGAATGTGATAGCAGTTAACACTAGATGGTAAGGACCAATTAAAGATCAATTACATGACCTGGTAAATGGTCAATAGGCTCAAATGATTTCTAAAGGTGGGGGGGACTAATTTACTGCTAGAGTATGAGAAAGGAGATCAAAACCATGTTCACTGCAAGAAAGCTATTAAGGGAAAGGGCTGTTCCAATCCAGGGCAATGATAATTATGATATAAAGGGAAGGGATTGTCCCAAGCTCGGATCAGAGGACTACAGAAGTCTAAGTAGATCACAGAAGTTTGTAAAAATTCCAGAAATTTGGGAAATCTATAATATGAATCCAGACCAAGTCTTACTGAGATCCATTGTCCATGTTTGAAACGGGAAATACGCTCTGTTCAGCTGGGGTATTTAAAGCCTAGTTTATTAGGTCATGTCATCTGCTCAACAAATTGTAACACTTTGCTACAATTTGTTGACCTGTCAAATGTAAATTAGTTATGGTGTAGAATGCAAAGGCATCTTCACTCTTACAGACGTTAAATAATGCTAAGCAGAAGTTATAGTTGCATTACATATTAGTGGGAAAGTAGATTATTAGAATGCAAAGTATCCAGTTATCAATATATTGAACTTATATTCTAAATCAACGTATAACATTCAGTTAACGAATAATTTCACATACTGCTATGCTTGACAACCAATGAGAATCTGACAATACTTTTAATACCATAAATCTTATTCTCCAAGATTTCTATGCACTGGGGAAGGGCTCGGCTAAAACTTGGCAACTATACTTCAAAACTGAAAATTGTCAACAATACAGCTCACAAAGTAACTATTTGGCCCATCGTATCTGAGCTGGCCCTTGGTAGGTTAATTAATTCCACTACCCAGTAGCGATGCAGAGCTTTGGAAATCTCCTATCACAAGGACTGACGCAGAAACCCTATAATTTGCAGAAACAGGGCTGTTTCCTACAACCTCCTGAAGAGGTTAAATATTCGCCTCCTGTGGATTGTGGTAACCCCAAATACATATAAATCTTAAGGACTATATATGTCCAGATACTCAATTGTCATTAATTTGTGGAAGTTTTATAGTGTTCCAGAGTGAAATTGTTTCTTTTTCTTGTTGTAAACGGATGGTGGAGTACTAAGCAGTCTGCAAACTCAACAGCAATAAAAAAAAGGAAGTTTTTCTTGAAAAGCTCTTTATAAATTATATGGGGGTTATTCTATACTCAATACCGCAAATTGATGGCAAAATGCTTATTTGCAAAAATAAATATGTTAGGTTTCAAGATGGGATCTTATGGTCTTCTCATTGCAAGCTCAGAAGAGTTCATCTCTGCAAGCACTCTTCAGATTACAAACAATATTTTTTTTCCATGGAGTATAATTTGCTTTCCCCTGAGTATAGAACTTTCACAGTGTCTGTGCTTTGCTGTGAGAACCAAAACAAAGAAACACAAAACACTCTAGACCCATAAGTTAGACAAATCAATAGCGTGAGCAACAAGATATTTTTAAATATAATCTCATGTTACATTTTTCTCCTTAACGTACATGTACCAATCGTGCACAAGGATTGGTGAGACAACAATGTGGGTTTTTAATTTGAGGATAAAACTTCATTGGGAGATACAGGGAGATTACTACATACATATCATACTCTCAGTCCTGCTGCTTACAGATTGGTGACTAGTCATGGGATTAGATCTTCACATCCAGTCCAACTGGCACTGATTGATGTTAGCTTGAGATACATTCCCTTGAAATGCATGCACTTCATATCACAACATACCCCTTTGTTTAATTAAAAGTTTGCCCTGGAAGAATTAAACTTGTTGCAGGAAAACAAAACAAGTTTATCAGTCTCTGAAATATATCTGTGATTTGCTTATCCAACTGGACTGAATCATGGTGATCTTTGCAGTGGGCTGCTGTAGTATATCTTCTGAATTCTGGTTCGGGATGTTTTGCTTGGCTTGCAATTTGAACTCTGTTCGAGTTGCAATAGAACTGCTTGGTATTTCTGGTTGTACCCTTCTTCTAATTTGCTGTCCATTTCATCTCACACTCAGAAGCTATTTGGTGTTTGTACTCAATATGATCTTTGTTCTGGGTATATGCTGATGAGATTTCTGCCGGATTTCAGATACTATCATTTAGGTGTTGTACTCAAACTTTCTATCTCATGGGGAATGAATTACCCATACATCAGGTATCTTCCACTTTGCTCTGTTTTTTGTGTGATATATCACATACTCCTGAGAGTATCAATGAGTGAATGATAGACTATATGTCTGCTGCATAATAACACAGAATGGGTTTCACAGTGCACATTCAGAAAGTCATACATATTCATTCGAACAGTGTTGTGCAGCCTCTTGGTTGATATTCTGCAATACAGAGTTAGATGCTCTTCTCTTAGTGTAAGCACGGGGTTTCCAATGGTATTTCTTTTGGTCTGTAGTCCTCACCATTGTCTTGACACTTACAAGAGTGACCATGGACAGGGCCTTGCATGTCAGTAGACTGCCATGACTGGGTTTGTAGGGTCCACAACATGAAACATCTGGGGTGACCAGATTGAGTTTTAGTTGCAACTCACAAGTATAATGGATCCCATGATCGAATGGCTAAGGCATTGTACATGATGAATTTGGCAATGGTTGTTTGACCCATCACTTGCTAGGTCTGTAAATACATGCATTTCAGTGTGGAAAGCGGTAGAAATGTACACATGCACTGGTACCCAATTTTTGCATATAGATTACATTTACCCTTCACCTGTGGGCATATAATCTGAACAGTGCCAAAGGACACTTGATATCCTAACATTAATACATTATTCAATTTTCACATGCTGAATGTCTGCTCCACTTTTGTGCCAATATGCTGCCCATCCCATAAATTGACTTTGTAGTTCAAATGGACATTTCACAGATCTTGTCTTAGCACTGTCTGGTATGTGCTCTTTGTTGGTTGGAATGTTGTACTAATCTAGCCTCTGCTAAATTGGTACAACAGAGGCCTGATGCCTCTATTCTGTGGAACCTTTCATTGTCTAAAGCAATTTTAATTTTAATGGTGTGGTTATCTGGGTTGGACATATTTAGGTTCAGAAAGCACAGTGTGGTGTGTTATTAGAACCAGGTAAATTCAGATAGGAGATCCATGCCTTTTCAATAAGTGTAGGAAATTTCATGGTCCTCTTATGCAGAATTTTTAATGTTTTTTGGAGCTTCTGACGGCCATGCAAGTTTTCTACAGTTCATTCAGTGTTGACTCTCAGTTGCAGTCCCTTTAGTGGCCACTGCTGCAGCTGGCCATAGCTATTGCATTGACTGCGACGGTGGTGCTGTTGAGCTCTTCCTGATTTTTGTGAGGGCGAAATCTTCAAGCGATCTGAGTGATGTAGTGAATGGGGAGATTTGTGGCAGAATCGTAAGAGAAGTCAAGCTAAATCTGTCTCAACGTCAGGAATAACTTGCTCCATCTGATATGCATTTGCTGAGCACGAAGTAAGATTCTCACTACGCAGCAGCTAGTTGCCAATTCAGGTGGATTATAGCTTGGCAAACACCTCATTAATGTTATAACTTGCGTCAATTATATTCCATTTCCTATCTTATCAAACCTGCTGGACAATTTAGATATCAAGAAATCTCGACATGGGAAATCAGAGAGTAGACCTGGAGACGTCAGCTCACTGCTGGTTGTGAGAAATCTTGATGTTGCTCAGCAACAAACAGCATCTCAGGGCACCATCCCTGGGCACCAGCCACATGCAGCCTTCATTGACAGGCACTGGCATCTGACAATTGCCAACCTCTCACGACTATCATCGCAGCTCTCCAATTGATTTGTAGAACAATTAGAAAGAACAGTCTTGCACGGTACAGGGCACAGCAGCAACTAGCACAGAAAGGCTGTAGCAGCAGTACCTTGCATGCACAGACAGGCACACAGCTCATGGACAGGACCAAAATACATCCCAGAGCTGCTCACTTGCTCTCTTAGTGCCTATCTGCATGCTTGCAACTTGTCCAGCTTGTGTGGAGGTGGGTGTTGGGGGTTGCAGCTGGCTGTACGACATCTGACACTATCTGCTTGTGTGGCAAACACACTGCATGTTTATCCAACCAAATGAGGGCTAGATCTAGCCCTCAGTCCAGTCAAGGAGGGGCAAGGGGTTGATATCAGTCACAGTAGCCCATCGGCATCTGTCACTGGTACAGTCCACACACAGTTCAAAGGCTTGGCAACAGTCAGTTTTCTGCTCGGGCCATTCACTGTCAGGGGATGTCCCTGCAGTCTGGGAGGTGGGTAACTGTCAGTCCTGTTGGATGCTCACAGGCAGAGAGGGGAATTGCGTACCATCAATTCGAAAGCTGCAAATACAGCAGCCAGGGGTCTGGCACATCATGTCTAGGATCGCCTCATCAAAGTTGGCCAGGGGTCTGGGGCAAAAGCAGTCATGGGGAGGATTGTAGGGGAGGATGCAAGGGGTCCTGTAGGATCACTATCAAAAGGAACAAGGATAATGACAGGAGGAACCACAGGTGTATTGGGGATAGAAGGCAACAGCATTGGGAAGGCTGGTAGTCCATGGAATGCGTAGGGTTTTGGCAGAGACCACCACCGTGGTGTCCACAGAGGGAGCACAACAGACCAGGGTGAGTATCATTCGGATGTAGTGTTGAGATACAGCAGGCAGGGAGGAGAGTTGGAGACAAAATTGAAAAGGACGGGTCATGTCATTGTATGGTAGTGAGGGTTGGGGGGGGGGGGGGTGCAGAATTAGGCTGTCAGGGTCATATGAGATATTTGGGATCATTGAGGATCTTGAGGGTTACCTGGTGCCCAGATGGAGCAGACCGTAGAGTCTGAGATGAAGCCGAGTTCACTGCGAGCTGTATTCCCTGCCATCACTTGCTGTTCTATAGATGTGAATTTCAGTGGCTGGGACATGCCCAGAGTAAGCGGTGCCTGTTCGCTTGATGGACAAAAATATGGGACCCACATCTGCCGGGCATAAGGACAGTGAAGGGGCAAGTACATGAAGCATTCATTTGCAAGCTGAAGCTTTTTGAAGAATTTCTGAAGAATGGTCCCAACCCGAAACGTCAACTTTCCTGCTCCTCTGATACTGCCTGGCCTGCTGCGTTCCTCCAGCTCCATATTGTGTTATGTCTCACTGTATGTTGGATTATGCTCAGCTCTCATCTGCAGGGTATGTCAGCACTGACTGTTCTGAGATTTAAGAACCTCTTTCACTCCTGGTGTTCCCATTGCAGGTCATTCCCAGTGAGTGTCACGTATCCTACCGCTAGTGGGACACTGGTCACTGTGACTGCCTTCCTGACAAGATGAAGGTAGATGCATGAGGGCCAGTGCCAAGGGTAAGCTCAGGAGCAGTGGCAGTCTGCCACGGACGATGCAGACGGAGAGGTCACACTGGCAAGGCCCCTAAGGAAGACCAGGGTTTTACACACCGACTCCATTTCCTGGTGATGAGTGAGGAACAGCATTGGTGCAGGTCTGTATGTCCCAGGACACTGTGGCAGAACTGTGCCAGCTGCTGAACCTGAGGGCTCAGGAGTGGGAGGCCACCCCCACCCAGTGGCAGCCACTTTGAGCTTCAAATAAGCTGGCTCCTTGCGGGGAGTGATGCAGGATCGGTGTGGGATCCCTCAGTTGCACACCCACAAATGCTTCAGGGCAGTGACTGATACCAGCTGTGCAAGGTTGCAATGGTTCATTTCGTTTCCCCATGACAAGGTCAGGGCGACAGTCCGAGCAGTGGGAATCAGAAATATAGCAGCATGCCTCCAGGGGCAGGGTGCCATCCACTGCACACACTTGGCACTAAGAGGGTCATGTCACAATGTTGCAGAATTCATCAATAGGAAAGGATTTTATTCCATTAATGTCTCGGTGATCTGTGATCACCATTACCACTTCCTAGAGGTGCAGACTAAGAGAATGGGGTTGCCTATGAAAGGGAATGTTGGCCATGCCAGCTATGTGCCATGAGCAACATGATTTTTGTGGCTGCTGTGCCATTACGTTGCTGGTGATGGGCAACACTGGAGTGCTAATGTTTCTCCAGTGCACCATGGTCTTTTAAAGATGGCAGAGTTGCAACTGATACCAATCTTTCAGTGCGTATCTGGTGAGAGGCGAGTTATTCCGGGAGCAGCACATGGTAAAATAAGGATGGAATTGGACATGAAGGATACCATAGGGGCGTGGTAGCTCATTGAGAAGGCAAATTTGGTAAGCTACATCAAGAAATTTCATTAGCCGCTGCAGTGAGAACCCTCCAAAAAGCTCCACTCAACTTGTACTTAGCCAAAAAAAACTTAAAATTCAGCCCCTAGGTTTAGCTGTGATCTCCAACCTCAAAGCAATCATTTTGGGCAGAAAATAGCTACAGATTTCAACAAGCAAGTGCAAACTGTGAAAAATGTTTTTTTTTAAAAATAAATTTCTTCTTGCTCTGAGGAGCTGTCGCTGGACAAATTCATTTTCCCAGCTCAGTTTGCAGTGTCTAGCTTTAGCAGGGCTGACTGCTCCTCTCTGTGAATTACTGGTAGTGAAACCAACTGCAGTTTACTGTTTAATTTCTGTTCCTGCTTAAGGTCGATAGCAGCCAGGCTTTTACTAATTAAAAAGTTCTCCTAATTCAAACAATCTATCCATGACCCGATGCTGGCTGACTGGAGTGAGTTGCAATCCTAGAACAGATGTATTTTATGTAGAAATCCTACAGAGCTGGGGAATAGTTTACACATGATGAGGCTTGCTGCCTGTTCACTTTCACACCAACTGTTTGTTTCTACTGCATGTGAAGGATTCAGCTGTGAATTCTGCTCAGCCAAACTGTCAAAACGAGTGTTTCCATCCTGCTAGTATGCTGATGGTGTACTTAAAAATCAGAAATCTTCAGCACACATGAACTTCCACCATATTACAGCCTTCTTCGATATAAGTGTACCAAGGCTACATACAGATAGAGTTAAGTGAGAAATGATTATACACAGACCTTAGTCCTAGTCCTGCTACTGAGCATAGGATTAATGCATCTCACTCCAGAATTGTAGAATCCCTTCAGTGCGGAAGTAGGCCATTCAGCCAAACAAGTCTACACCGACTCTCCGAAAGGCATCCCACTCACCCCAACCACCTAGCCTGCACGTCCCTCAACACTATGGGGCAATTTAACATGGCCAATCCACCTAGCCTGCACATCCTTGCACTGTGGGAGGAAACCAGAGCACCTGGAGGAAACCCACACAGACATGTGGATAATGTGCAAACTCCACACAGACAGTTGCCCGAGGGTGGAATTGAATCTGGGTCCCCGGCGCTGTGAGGCAGCAGAGCTAACTGCTGAGCCACTGTGCCAGCCACAGAGCCTTGGCAACCACTGAGCCACCATGCCACCATGTCTCCTGTTGAGATAGTAACGATTGACTGTAGTTTGAGATGCACTGTCTTAAAGTTATATGCATGTCATTTCACAGACATCTCAAACATAAAATAAAATCCCAAAATTCCCCATAAGCCTTCAATCCATTACTAATTAAAAGTCTGTCTGTCTATCTCCTCCTTAAATTTCCTGAATGTCCCAGTATGTACTGCACTTATGGGGTACTGAATTCCACCGATTCACGACCCTTTGAGAGAAATAATTACTCCTCATCTCCATCTTAAATTTGCTACCTCTTATCCTAAAACAATGATGTCTTGTTCTAGATTGTTCCACAGGAGAAAACATCCTCTCTGTATCTCCTATGTTAAGCTCATGCAGCGTCTTATTTATCACATTTAGATCTCCTTTCATTCTTCTAAACTCCAGAGAGTATAGGCCTAAATTGCTCAATTTCTCTTAATAAGACAAACCCTTCACCTCTGGAATCAATCTAGTTTAGTCCAGGCAAGAGTAGTGTATGATTTTCACAGCTAAGAGCTTCATTACGTTAATTAGCTGACTGTAACTGTTTGCTCAGTGGTATCGAGTACCATAGAGTCAAACAGCATGGGAGGAGGTCATTACATCCAAAGATGTTCATGTCTTTGAATTAGTCCCATTCCTTTTGAACCCCCAACAAAATTTTACTTTGCAATTAAATACCTAATTCACTTTTGAACTTTACTATGGAATGAACTTTGACCACTTTGTTTTCAAGCAATTTATTGATCTTTCCCATCGCTGAGTTCCTTGGCTTTGCATGTGCATGGGCTCTGTGCACTTGCAGTTAAAGCAGCTTCTTGCTTCAGTACAAAATGGGTCAAATTGCATTCCAGGCTGTGATCTACCTGGAAGGCCATCCGATTTCCCTGGAGAAATAATCAAACAAAACAATTGCAAACATACCAATTTAGAAGGATTTTGGCTAACACCCAGGAGCTAGTTGGCAGGATTGACAGAGGCAGCAAACCAAAGGCTGATGAGTTGAGTCACAACTTAGAGGGAGAGTGAAAACAACAGTGAATGATCCTGTTTTTCAATTCTGGTAACGGTGAACTCATTTATCTTTATTATATGCTAACATTTTTAAATTAAGGGATGTTTTCGTTGTCACATATGTGTTTCAAAACTGTTTTCTAATCCTAGTATTTTTCTTAAGTGATCACAGCTGTGGACTCTTGGCTCACAGAAATAAATGAAGTTACAACGTTCCCTCATTAGACTGTTCTTATTGGCACCCAAACACCAAAGCATGAAGAAATATTTCCAGAGGCAAGATTCTCTCATGTGCATCACGCCACACAAGGGACCTAACGTTAACCCATTCGCTGTGGCAGTAACTGTCAACATGAAATGGCAGCAAATTATATGATGCTCTTAATTTATTCTACAACCATAGCCAGTAATTTCACAGCCTGCAGAATGAGCGAAAATCCCAAATGCAGTCTCACACTTGTCAGTTTAACAGGCAGCATGATGTTCTGGAGCTTGAGGAAAGAGACAAGAGCCTCCAGCATTATGCACAGACCTCATGATAGACGACCAGTTCAATCTGTAAAAAGTGTTTTAACATTGGTGCTTAAAAGGATAATATGGTTTCATTGATCACAACAATATTCTAATCAAGCTTCATCAATATTTCAAAATTGCCTAAATGCAATAAACCTTTTACTGTTATCTTCCCCAAAATGTCATTACTTTGTAAACATAACTTCAGGCAGATTCACCCCACACAGTCATACGAAAATGCAATATCAATCATATTTGATTGCAATCATGCCATTGTTTGTAGTCATAAGATCATTGAGAGTGATATAGTTTCAGAGGCATTTTTGCTTCTGTAGGAGTCTGAATAACCTTGTGTATGCAGCGCACTGGAATGACGGAAGTTGATAACTGAATTACAGACAGCCGTTATTTTTACATGGCTCGAAACATAATTAATTAATGTAAAAAGTAAACACAATTACTTATGTCAACCATAGGGATCAATGAATTAGTTCTGATCGAAGTTTTATTCAGTCAAGGTTGGAGCGTGTGATTTTTGAAAACATGCATTAGCCAGGATTTAATGAAAAGTGCATTGCAATGGAAGGCTTATAATAAAGAAATGAAAACAAAAAAATTAGAAATACTCAGCAGGTCTGGTCACATCCAAGGACAGAAAAAAGGAGTTAATGTTTCTTTGGGTCAAGAATCTTTGGCAATGCCCAAAACTCAGAATGACTTGGGTGTTGTATCACTCTATCATCTGCTCATGGAATCTGCTTTCCCTCTCCAAGCTCCGTTTTCCTCTACTTAATTAGATACACCTTTGCTTTAGATCCCCTAGAACTGCTTGGCAAAGTCTGACAAATTTCTAAGCTTTAAATTTGTCCATGAATATAGTAAACTTTATATATTCACATTCCTTCTAATTTTGATCAGCTGACCAGATTTCCTACATCTGTCATTAGGCTATTCCTCCATACAGCACCAAAGGTGTGTTAGTAGCTGTGAATAATTATTCAAAAGGCCAGTCCACGGAAAATTGGGGCCAGTTAATTCACAGTGCTACAGGATAGGTTTGCATTAGTAGTTAAGTTGCATCAGTGATAGGAAGTCTGCCTTTTACTGTTTGTCAGCTGTTTGGCTGCTCAAGTATGAGGTATCAGAACCAAAGCGAATCCTTTCTAACCGCACCCATAGTTCCCAGGGAGGTAACTAAATTGCTATATTTTGTGATGGAAAGAAGTGACAGAGTATGTTTACAGATACAGTAATGCAAATACTTCATTTAAAACTTTGTTTAACTCACCCTGTGACCTAGTGAGCAATGGCATTATTGACAGCAGCATTTAGCCATGGAAACCCAAAAGTCCCAAGATATTTCATTCAGCCAAGTTTGCAGTGACGTCAATTATCCGGCAACAGTGCCTAAGCTTAGGAGTGGGAAAATAGCAAGAGTTTCCACTTCTGATTGTAATCCATAGACCATTGAATGTTGCACAGGGATGAGTTTAGTTATGATTCTGCCCAATATCCAAGGTTTACCAACTTTTACTTTCTAGTCGTGGTTCCTTAGGTGAAATACCACACATCAGACATTATTGTGGAACACACATTGAAGAAAGACCTGAAGAACAATGGAGGAAAATAGTCAAAAAGATCATGCTATTAATCACAGGCATATACATTATTAAAAGGTTGCAGAGCAATTCTGGAAGAAAAACAAAATGCTGATGATGCTAATGTCACAAATGCTGTGTCCATTGAGTGTGCATAAAGACAGGCTCCAGTTCTGTTTAAGAGCAGCTGATAATAATTTGTGAAAGAGTGGTGCTGAAAAGATTTTTTTTCAAAGCTTTTCATCTTGAACTCATCAGGATAGTCCATAAGAAATACCAATCTTTGCAGCAGTACTCATATTCTCTACCACCAAATGACAACTGGGAAAGATTCAGGTACATATATAAGAACTAAATTCCCCTGAGGGAGAGCTGGTCTGTGGTAGGGAACAGTAGTCTGCACTTACGTTATACTTGGTGTTGTGAATGAACCCAACTGATAAGGAAAATAGACTGGCCCCTATTCCTTCCTTCGCCAGATGATGTTAAGCAGATTAATAGATGGCACCCTAAAATACGATTCACTCAAAGTTCATCAAACAGACTCAACCCAAGAAAATACACTAAGTGACCAGATGTTTTTATTAATCAATAATTAGGAATGATTTTGTTTTTAACATTCTTTTCTGCTGCAATAGCAACTTACTGTGCAATCCTTACACAGCTCTGGAGATCAAAAGGACGCCTGATAGCATTTTCTTCTGGATGATGAAAGGCCAAATCCTAACATTGACCACTTACATCTCTGCACAGTACAGTGGCAAACAAGTTGTGACACACGTCCATAGTCTCATATGAAGCATTTGAGAACAATTTGAATGTAAGTGCACATGGGAAGCAACATGGGGCATAGACTCTGTGATTATGAAAGTGCTTGTGCATAGTTACCCGCAAGTCCTGTGGAATGACTGTGCTCAGAATTACTGAGCTTTGATCATTCTACACCTGTAGTGGAAGCCATCCCGTTTCAACGGCTAAGTGCCATGATCTCAGTGAAATTTACATTACCAGCTCCACTAAAAAAGGAAAAAGAGCTACCACCATAGAAAGGTCATGGTATATGGCACTAACTGTTATAAGCTGCAACCTGATTTAGAACTGTTATTGCTGTTCCTTCATTGCTGTGGAATAAAAATCCTTAAACTCTCTACACCTCAAGGACTGCAACAATTTAAGAAGGCATCTCACCTGCACTTACTCAAGGGTAATTAGGGGTGGGCAATAAATGCTGGTCCACATAGCAAAGCCATATCCCATGAACAAATAGAAAAAAGATACAGAGATAGTAGGAACTGCCAACGCTGGAGAATCTGAGATAAAACATTGTGGAGCTGGATGAACACAGCAGGCCAAGCAGCATCAGAGGAGCAGGAAAGTTGACGTTTTGGGTCAAGACCCTTCTTCAGAAAAAAGATACACTTGGTTATGGGACAGAACTTGTACACAGGGTTTGAAAGATGCTTCAGGGGCCAACTTCCTGTCTTGAAGAGGCAGCATTTCCGCTGAAAGCTCTGATCTGCAAACATGCAAGAGCAGTAACAATGTTCAGGGTGGCCTTTGACTAATTAATCTTGAAGTTGTTTGCTGCCCTCTCACGTGGGATGATCCTGTAGTTTTGTCTTTTCCTTTGGCAGTTCTTTGGGATGGAGGCTGCCCTGCTGTCTCTCCTGTTTGATGTGCTCTGAGATGGCCAATGAAATACAAGCTGCAGACTCTGCTGTAAAACTGTAGCTTCAAGAGTGTGAAATGACATGTCCCACACAGCAGGTTTGGTTTTCAGTGATTTTGCCTCAGTCTGAGCATGTTGGCTTGGGAAAGAATACTGCAGTTGGACTGTTTTTCTTGTCACTGGAGTGGAAGGATTTGTTTGAAGGTACCACTGGTTGTACATCTGCAACACTTTGAGATACCTGCTGTGGATTGTCCAAATCCCTCAAATACATTGAGACTCGGGCTCAGTGCCACTGAGTAAACCATGACCTTTGTCTCAGCTTTGAGATCCCGGTTTTCCGATTCTTGTTTCCTCAGCGGGTCTAAAGCCGAGCTGACACTTTGGAGGCAATGATATATTTTGGAGATCTTGTATCACGCTGTCATTCACTGTCCCTTACAGAAGGCTCGAGGTGAGGACTTCCATGGGGGTCTGGGTTGACCTCAATGGAGGTGATGAGGTGGGTTTGGGACCTGTCTGCCTCTTTCTATTCCTGTGGTGAAGATCGACATGTTACGGGTTGGGTCGGCCTTTCCGGCAGAGAACTGAAGAAGAAGCAGACACAGGCCTTCCTCAGGATCGAGAGCACACCCAGGGTGTTGGAGGATTCCCACTCAATGGGACTATAAAACGACCAGCTGATCAGCTGCCAGAGTTTCTAATGTGCAATAGCACGACCACAAGCTGGTGGCTGTTGCTGCGTTTGACACCTACCCAAGGCCTAGGTTTGTCATGGACCCAGGCAGTAAGTGATTGTAGAAGCAGAGTTGTGGGCGAGATGAGGTGAGGGTTGGCAGTTCTGATGAGCAGTAGTTCTCAGTGGACATATCCGCTCCCGATGCCAGGTTACTTAATCAGGCACCTTTGGATGCAGGACCCCCGTCCAGGAATCTGCGAACAATTCCACACGGGTCTGATGGTCACATTTCCCACATGGGACCACACGCCCTCACCCCACGCCTCATGATGGAGGCTGTAAGGTGGGGGAAGGTTTAATACCTGGACCACCAAATGTGCCATGGGGGAAGAGCATTAAAATTCCACCCTTTTTTTTCCACGTAAATGATGGAATTGTAAACGATCAAAAAGAAAATGCTGTAGCATCGTTTTTGTGAATTCAGCATGTCTGTAAATCAAGAATGGCTCTGGGACACTAAGCACAAACTAACACTCAGGCCTCTTAAGTATAGCACACTAGTGACACGCTTACCAAAAACAACTGATACACTGGAATAATTATTGCAGCCACAAACCCAGCCATATAATTATCTCCATAAAAGTGACTGTGGCTCTTTCCTAAAACTTGATTATTCTGAAGTAAACCAGATGTTTCTGTCCTCAAAAACTAAACAAGCAATCTCTCCCTGAACTGAGCTGTTTTCTGCAGTATTTTGTTAAATGGCTTCCTCTTTCACGATCACCAAAAACAACAAAGGTGACTAGAATTCTCAAAGCAGATGATAGTCACTCTCAGGTGTTATGGAAGAGTCTTAAGGTTCATTACCAAATGAATAACATCACTTTCGATAATGATGATCTTGTTAATGCACAGCAGAAATACACAGTACTTCTTCTCTCCCTGTCATAGGATGTAGTTTCTTTTCTCACCCAGGAAGAACTTTAGTCATGAGTTAAACATCATCTAGATATTTTTAATCCACCTGTTCAGACATGTTATGACACACGTTTGGAGCAGGTAGGACTTGAACTAAACATTTTCTATTCCATGTAGCCACCATTTCACTCTATATTGGAAATGTTAGTATTTGAAAACTCTCAAACACCATAGGTTTAGATTTATTTTCTTTTCTGTCTCACAGGTGGTTAACATATCTGTATAAAATGTGACCAATGCTTTCAATGCTGCCATTAACACATTCAAAATGGACTGCTCACAAACAACAAATAGGAATTTATGTTATAAGAACAGAAAGTGTGGGAAAAGCTCTATGGGTCAGACAGCATTTGTGGAAAAAGGAACAGGAGTTAATGGCCAAGAGGGGCACATCCATCAGTTGAAGAACCAGTTGGAGGCCCATGTTGCTTTTCTCCAGGAGACCCAATGCTATTCCAAGGAACACTGTCAAACCTTCCAGCAGATTAAACTCCCAACAGGGCAGAAATCTCTCCCCCAAGCAACCAATTAAAAAGGCTGTTCACCTTTATTGCAAGAGGAATGGAGTCCATAATGTAAGGAAGCCGTACAATGGTAGAAGGCACTGGTGAGACCAGACCCAGAGGATTGTGTGCAATTCTGATCTCCTTATTGAAAGAAGGACTTAGTTGATTTAAAGTGGATCAAAAAAAAAGGTTTACGAGGTTGATAGTGTGTCAAGAGGGCAGGCAGGAAAGTAGAGATAAGGGCACATCAAATCAGCCATGATCTTAATGGACCAAAGTTGTTCCTATTCCTTATTTTCTTATCAGAGTTGCTGGCCTATCAAAGTCTGGGATTCTCCAGTACCAGCAGCACCACCAGGTGCCGTGGCCACTGCCAGTATTACAGCAGCTATAGTGGAGATGGGGAAAGAACGGTTCACAGTGATGGCAAAGGGTGACTTCTAGCAGCCTCAGACTCTCTGCCCAGACTCGACTGAAGGAGGACGGGAGGAAATCTCCACCTGAGGCATTCATTCACCCAATCACATGAAGACCCTCCTCATTCTCCCAACCTGGCTGGTGGAGGGAGTAGCATCAGGGTCAGTGAATGTCAACAGACTTTCATCGGGGTTGTGATGGAAAGATCACAGACGTAAAACTTTAACTCCGTTTCTCCTCACAGATACTGCCTGGCCTGCTGAGTACTTTGAGCTCTTCCCTGTTTTAAAATCAGATTTCCAGCATTGACAGTATTTTCACCTTTGTTAGAATGTATTTTAATGTGTTAGCTAACGTGATGTGTCATGCACAACACAAATTAAACTCAGTTATGTACAATACTGAATAATGAAGACCAGGTCTTAGAGTTTAATTCAAGCTTAATAGTTTAGATTAGTAAAATATTGTTTGCCCATAGAGAAATTGTGAAGAGACATTGTGAGGACATAAAGGCACAAAAATTGAAGTTCTTTCTTTGTCTTGAAGCATTTTTCAACTTGTATTTGAATAACAGCTAACAACATCCTAGACAGTTCTCTCTTTGCATCCAGTGTCTCACAGCTACAGCCGTTCCTAAATCAAACTGCTGAGCACAGCCAAAGGTATGACAACGATGGAGGAAGGAAAGAACAAAAAGGATCACTATTGACAGAGAGCACAAAGTAAATTATGCCACTGTAAATGCATAAAAATGTAAAGAAGAGGCAAATGAAGCTTTGTGCGACCATAAATCTACAGGGAAAGTCAAAAGAGGGAGAGAGGAAACAATGTGGAACAATGCGGTGAAATGCAGACAGTAAAATATACACTCTTATCCTGATATTTCTTACACTGGGCTGTGGTAGCATTACAATGAGAAGAGGCTCTCATCTTAAACAAGTAGCAGTTTACTGCATGATAACAACTAGGTACAAGTTAAATTCAGGTGATAGACGACGTTAGTAAAAACTACCCCCTACCTACACTCACCTTTACTGGCTCCATCCCCGCCTCTTTGACTTGTCTGACTCCTCTCCACCTATCCTCTCCTCTATCTGCGTCCTCCTCTCTCCCTATTTATTTCAGAACCCTCTTCCCCTCCCCCATTTCTGATGAAGGGTCTAGGCCCGAAACGTCAAGTTTTCCTGCTCCTATGATGCTGCTTGACCTGCTGTGTTCATCCAGCCCCATGCTTGTTATCTCGGATTCTCCAGCATCTGCAGTACCTCTTATCTCTGAGGGAAATCATTGATGTTGTGTTACTCCTTCAAGATCCACACTGTTCTTGTCCAAGTCCTTGTAATAATTGGGTGGTGCTTAATGCAAGCTTCAGCATTAACCCTTTCAGTTCCTTGCAGTCTTGTACAACAATATCAACCTGCAAATCCTTCACGTTTACGTCAGGCAGGAAGAGCAAGATATATCCTTTTGATGTAAAAGATGATGGAAGTTCTCACATCACTATCTGCACTTCCAGCCTACAACATGCATGTCTTAGCAACTTGGACTCCCTGAGGAAACTGTAACGCAGCAACAGGTTCTGAGCTTGCACGAAAAATTGCAAAATTGTCAGCTGGATCCGCTCAGCTAGAAATGATGTCAATGGCATGGGAGTAAATTATGGAATTATGATTTGTCTTCTGTCTGAAACATCAGTAAAATGTCATTTAGGCCAAGTGCATGATGTAACAATGCTGGGAAATAAAATTCTTCACTGTAGCTCTATCATTAGCAATTACCTCACCAACAGCACCATGCTCCCATGAGGAAACCTGTGCAAGACATGAGGAGATGACTGACTGTATTTCCATTCTCTAAGGCAGGATTACACTAGCAGTCACTTGTACAGAACAAAGTGCTAATTGCAACTCTTTTTTTATACCAGCTGCTGCTAAGGAACGTAATATTTTTATATCTAAAAATATTTCCTCTCTATTCACTGCTGAAACAGATTTGGTGACAGGGTAGCAATAGTGAAAGTAATCCTTCCATTTTATGGAATTTTCTCTGGATGGGAGACAGCTCACACACTAGAATTCTCTTCATTTAACAATCCTCATCAATCGCCAGGAAACAAAATGTAAGTTAAACATATCATTACTGGTTAAAATAATTCCATCTTCCACGTCACAGTAGAAGATGCATGGCAATAGCAAAAACGGGCAGGTGAAAATTTCATTTCCCAAAACTATCTAAATATTCCTATCAAATGCCTTCAGTGCAGAAAGAGGCCGTTCAGCCCATCAGGTCTACACAGACCCTTTGAAGAGCATCCTAACCACTCACTGTAACCCACATTTACTATGGTCAATCCACCCAACCTGCAACATCTCTGAACACTATGGGGCAATTTACTATGGTCAATCCACCCAACCT
>JAHRHZ010000078.1:17285623-17336481 GCA_024137785.1 Ginglymostoma cirratum | reverse complement strand
AACACTATGGGGCAATTTACTATGGTCAATCTACCCAACCTGCAACATCTCTGAACACTATGGGGCAATTTAGCATGGTCAATCCACCCAACCTGCACATTTTTCGACTGTGGGAGGAAACTGGAGCATCCAGACTTGGGGAGAACATGCAAACTCCACTCCACACAGTCACCTAAGGCTGGAATTGGACCTGGGTGCCTATTGCTGTGAGGCAGCACTGCTAATCACTGAGCCACTGTGTTGACCTTGTATCCGAAAGCAGTTGCTCAGTTGGCAGTATAGTTGTCTCTGAATGAGAAGGTTCTGCATTGAATTCCACTCCAGAGTATAAGATATAGGTTGACAGTGAAGTGCAGTACTGAGAGAGTGCTGCACTGTTGGAGGTGTCATCCGGAACTCAATCCCTCCACTAATGAAACCTAACACACCGTATGCCTTCTTAACAGCACTATCAACCTGGGTGGCAACTTTCAGGGATCTATGTACCTGGACACCAAGATCCCTCTGCACATCCACACTACCAAGAATCTTTCCATTGACCCAGTATTCTGCCTTCCTATTACTCTTCCCAAAGTGCATCACCTCACATTTATCTGCATTGAACTCCATTTGCCACCTTTCAGCCCAATTCTGCAGTTTATCCAAGTCTCCCTGCAACCTGCAACATTCTTCCACACTGTCCACCACTCCACCGACTTTAGTGTCATCTGCAAACTTACTAACCCATCCACCTATGTCTGCGTCCAAGTCATTTATAAAAATGACAAACAGCAGTGGTCCCAAAACAAATCCTTGTGGCACACCACCAATAACCAGACTCCAGGCTGAATATTTTCCATCAACCACCACTCTTTGGCTTCTTTCAGAAAGCTAGTTTCTAATCCAAACTGCTAAATCTCCCTCAATCCCATGCCTCCACATTTTCTCCAATAGCCTACCATGTGGAACCTTATCAAAGGCTTTACTGAAGTCCATGTATACCACGTCAACTGCCCTACCCTCATCCACATGCTTGGTCACCTTCTCAAAAAACTCAATGAGGTTTGTGAGACACGACCTGCCCTTGACAAATCCATGTTGACTATCTCCAATCAAATTGTTGCTTGCTGGATGATTATAAATCCTATCTCTTATAATCCTTTCCAAAACTTTTCCTACAACAGATGTAAGGCTCACTGGTCTCCAGGTAGGTTTCCAATCTTGTCGATTACCAAGCTAAAACCAAAAATCATTGCTGTGGTCACATACATCTCACTCTGATTTCTGGCCTGAAACACATTCCAAAGTCATTGGGCACTCAGAATCAATTTTCCCAGTGCCCCTCCCACCAAGAGTCTTTTTAACGGTTCATACAGTGCTGAGAGCCTTGTGTTCCCATAGAAACAGCCAAGTGAGTCAGCTCCAATGGCACACTCCCAGCTTGTCTGTGGGATCATGTGACAAAGTGTGGCATGTTGTTCAAAGCAAGGCAAAGCTACTCCAACTCTGACAGTCATAGACACTGAGGCCCCTCCTACTGTTAGCTAAAATTCCTTCTTCTCCCTCAGTCGCTGAATTCTCCAAGAATCCAACCACTTACAGGCTTACTGTCCCTCTGCTCTTCTTCCCCACCCTCCACCACAATGAGTTCCTCTCCCTTCCCAGTTGCCATTCTGAGGTCTGCTCTCTCACCTCCCCCTCCCACTCTTTTCCCTCCCCTCTTTCTTCCCAGAAGAAAATAAACTTGTTCTTGAAATAAATTGTCATTTAAATGTTGGTGACGAGAGAAATTCTTATCCTCAGTTCAGCGAATACACAGAGGAATATGTATGGCTTAGGTTTCATCTGTGACTTTGACTCAGTTTTCACAATATAAAGACTGGGCTAACTTATTAATGGCAATAAAAAAGGAAATACCTTGGAAGCTAATCCTCTATATACTGGCACTTCATTTATGGGTTACGGTAATACACTAATGCCACAACGGTGACAGTAGTGCCAAAGTGATGTGTTGAGCTTTCTCTCACTGCATATTCATATACATTACGGGCAGCACTTATTCTGCACATTCGCTACTATCTATGGCATTGTTCAAATTTAGGTGGGGAAAGGAAAGAAACAAATAACTGCATTTATGCAGCACCTTTAACAACCTCAGGATGTCTGAAGTATTTACAGCCAATTGAAGACTTTTGAAGCATAGTTACTACTGTAGTAACTGCAATGCAGTGAGCTCAGATGAAGAAAATGAGACCCTGTTTATTTATTTATCCTGATATTGGTTAAAGACTAAAACATTGGTGAAGACGTCAGGGAGATATCGCTTGTTCTCTTTCACAATAGATCATTTCAGTAATAGCTCATTTAATGTTTTACCAATTCAATCGGATACATCCCTTTGTGAAATTGACTATAACATCAATGCTGACCCCAAAACAACCAGATCACTGTTCCACTTGTCTCCATCCTGTCCATGTCTCTCACTTCCCATCCTGCTCTCATTCTTCAGCCCCACTCATGGTCTTGGCTCCCTCACTGGTCCAGCTGTTCTACAGCCCAACCAGTAGCTTCATTCACATCCCCACTCCTGCCCTGCTCACACTCACCCCTCCCTACTGGTGCCCTGCTCACACTCAACTCCCCACTCCTGCCCTGCTCACACTCACCTCTCTGCACCTGCCCTGCTCACACTCACCCCTCTGCACCTGTCCTGATCACACTCACCTCTCTGCTCCTGCCCTGATCACACTCACCTCTCTGCCCCTGCCCTGCTCACACTCACCTCTCTGCACCTGCCCTGATCACACTCACCTCTCTGCTCCTTCCCTGATCACACTCACTTGCCCACTCCTGTCCTACTTACACTCACCTCTCTGCTCCTGCCCCTGGCTTATTGCCCTGTTTACTGCTCCACCCCCAACAGCCCATGGAGCAATAATTTGCTGTTTTCACATCAGCTAACACAGACTTAGGAGAGAATCACTGCTGATTGGAGAGGGTGTGATCTTCTGGGGATTGGGGGAGGTGGGAGACTCAGTGATTGGAACAGGAGAAATGCACTGGGAATAGCAGGGTGGCGGCAGACACATTGCTAAGGAGGTGGGACAGAAGGAAAAATGGGGGATTGGAGAAGAAGGCACACATGAGCAACAGAAGGTCGGAACTGGCTTAGGATGGAAGGGAGGGAGATGGGGGAACCTCATCTTCAGGTTGAAACTCATGGAAATAATCTGTTTCATTTAACATCATCTTGCTTAAAGTTGCACTCTTAAAGAACATAGTTAGGGAGTTTGATGAAGAATGCCTGGAACTGAATGAACGCATCAGCCTAGATTTTGTGATCTGACATGGGACTTTAACATGTAGGTTTCTGACTTGAAGGTGAGAGTGCTGAGGCATGGCTTGCACACAGTTTAAAGAAAATTAGCATTTTAATAAAAAGCTTCAAGCAATCCCACTTCCAGGCTGCATCAATTTATTTGCTTCAGAGAGTGAGTGGCATTAGAAACGGTATTTCACCCTACATCCTCCTTAATTCAACATAAAAACAAATGATAAAATCCCCGTGGACTTAGGCAGGGGACTGGTTTTATCCAGAAAGCTGTATAACAGGAAGGAACATGTTGGCTCTCAATGACCTTTAAAAAAACTCCCTGACTTCAAAAGCTGCTAGAGGTTTGAAAATTAACACTTTCCCATAAGCATAACTTCATTTATTTTCTGAAGCATTCATTAAAATAATGGCGTCTATTTGCTGTATAAGGTAATGGTTCTGAAGAGTTAATGTTCTTAAAGTGGTTAATCCACCTGTCTTCAAAAATATTTCAGAGATTGTAGGAACTGCAGATGCTGGAGAATCTGAGATAACAAGGTATGGAGCTGGATGAACACAGCAGGCCAAGCAGCATCAGATGAGCAGGAAAGTTAATGTTTTGGGCCTAAACCCTTCTTCAGAAAATCTGTCTTTAAAAATAGTTTTCTTCAGGGCTAAATGGAACTTAAATCCACACCACTGCTCACCATGTTGTGTTGGTCTCTGGTACCAACCACTGCCACCTTGTGGTTGGGAACATTCACTAACTACCACCAATCCTCCTTTTCACTTGTTGCTTCAAAGGTCTTACCATGTCGATGTTTTAATCAAGCTGTTCAGAGACGTTATTACATGCCTCTGGAGTAGGTGAGACATGAACCCAGGTCTCTTGGATCAGAGGTATGGATACTACCACTGCAACACAAGAACCCTCAAACCTCCTTTTCATGCTGACTCTAGAGACCTGGCTATTATCTGTGGTAGTAAATACAGCACGATGAGACTTAATAAAAAGAGGTGCCATCTTACACAAATTATAGTTCATTGTTAATAGCAATAGGTAAAATTAACATTAACTAGTTAAGTACAATGGTAATTTTAGGAGCCACTGGGACATTGTGCTCGATTAACTGCTTCTCCTCTCAAAGACTATGTGATATGTCATATCGGGTACTGCTATTTCAACATTAACTCCTTTTGAACCATTTCATTCTGTAACAATATAAAAACTATGTCTGAGATACAAGAGTTGAAAATAATATTGTGATTTAGACAGTTAACAATGCATGCCTTGCTCTATTACTTGCTTGTCCTATGTGGATGAAAGAATTGACAGCGAGCTGGTAGGTGGGTTTTTGGACTCACCATGTACCAGATGGAAATTTCACCTGTTTGGTAGTATTTTTCAAGGCTGACAAATATTGTTGCCAATCACTAGTCATGTCACTGATACCTAGGCAAAGTGACTGGTCCGAAACAAAAATTAATGTTGACAACTCTCTATCATAATCATCACTGATTTACAAGAATCTTTTGATGACTCGTTAAATGATCTGAATGAAAGACAGAAAGTGCTGGAGAAGCTCAGCAGGTATATCATCGAATCAGTGAATCTTTGCAGTGTGCAAGTAAGCCATTCAGCCCTTCGAGTCCACACCAACCCTCCAAAGAGCATCTCACATAGACCCATTCCCCGACCATATCCCTGTAACCCTGCATTTCCCTGCACCTAACCTACACATCCCTGAACACTGTGTGCAATTTAGCATGGCCAATCCACATCTTTGGACTGTGGGAGGAAACTGGAGAACCTGGTGGAAACCCAAGCAGACACGGGGAGAACGTGCAAACTCCACACAGTTGCCCAAGGCTGGAATCAAACCCCAATGGAAGCATCTATGGAGAGAGAAACAGAATTAAGGTTTCAAGTCCGGCATGACTCTGCTTGGGAACTGAGAGTCAGGGAACAGAAGATTAGCAACTATAGCAAATACATGGTGAGAAGTGGAATTTCAAGGAATGGGGATCAAAGGGAAGGGAAGACGACAAAAGATTCAGAGGGACATTGGTACCTCTGAGTTTTTGAAGTTTTCTTAACAGTAGAAATGAAAGAAAATGTTTCTTGTTAAAGCATCGGATGGGACGATGAACGAAATGAAACTGGGGACTGGGAGAGCTTGAGATAGTGTGAGTCAGTGCTGATGGGGAGGCAGTGGGCCCATGGCGCTAAGTGTGAATCTCAGGATGTGGTGAGAACAGCAGTCCAAGGAACATTGTATAGCCCGGAAACAGTTGTAACCCTGCGTGGATTTGAAACATGAAAGATAGAAATGCAACTGGTACCACATGAGGTAGTTGGAACCGGAGATTGTGACGGAGGAGGGACAGGTGGCTGGGAAAGAAAGTTTTGGTAAACATCTTATCAAACAGCAGCAAAGGAATGGAATGCAATGGAAATGAACTAGATGAAAGGGAGAAATGGAAAGCACAATTGGTGCTTTTAAGGTGGCACAGTGGCTCAGTGGTTAGCATTGTTGATTCACTGTGCCAGGGGACCCAGTTTCAATTCCAGCTTTGGGTGACTGTCTGTGTGAAGTTTGCATGTTCTACTCAAGTGTGGGTTTCCTCTGGGTGCTCTGGTTTCCTCCCACAGTCCAAAATGTGCAGGTTAGGTGGATTGGCCATGCTAAATTGCTCAGGGATGTGCTGGATAGGTGTGTTAGCCATGGGAAATTTGGGGTTACAGGGACAGGGTGGGGGAGTAGGATGTTCTTTGAAGTGGGGGGCACGGTTCGGTGCAGATGCAATGGGCTGAATGACCTCTGTCTGCACTGTAGGGATTCTATGATTGTGAGAAGGACAGAACATCTTCAAGGTACACATTCCCGAAGAGAACTGACAATGAGCTAAACATTAAAAGAAAAGGATTGTGTGGACTCTTGCGGCACATTGGTAACATCCTCATTTCTAGGCTGGAAGACCTGGGTCTGAGTTATCTGAAACGTTAAAGGTTTTCAAGAAAGAAATGTAAGGGCAGCACTGTGGCTCAGTGGTTAGCACTGCCTCACTGCGCTAGGAATCCAGGTTCAATTGCACCCTCAGGAAAGTCTGTGTGGAGTTTGCACTTTCTCCCTTTGTCTGTGTGGGTTTCTTCCCACAGTCCAAAGATATGCAGGTTAGGTAGGTTGGCCATGGTTAATTGCCCATAGCATCCAGGGATGTGATGACTAGGTGGGTTAGCCATGGGAAATGCAGTGTTATAGATTAGGGGGTGGGTCTCAGGGGGATGCTCTTTGGAGGATCAGTGCAATTTTGATGGGCTGAATGGCCTGCTTCTGCACTGAAGGGGATTCTGTGATTCTGTAACATCCCACCTGCACCAGAGATGTCATAACATCTCTGAACAGGTTGACAAAGAAAATATCTAAATGAAAAGCAGAATGCTGCAGATGTTGGAGATCTGAATTAGAAAGTGTTGGATAAACATAGCCAGTCTGGCAGAAAGAGAGTGAACATTCTGTATCCAATATGATTCTTTATTATCCAAATTACTTTGTAATGTATATACTTACAAACAGATAAAGGCAGTTGCTAATCATGTACACCAGATGGCCTTGTATTGTGTCCATATTTAAACATTGGAAATTGCTTCAGTTTATGATTACACCTTGTACACATAATGATGTTTTCACTATCACTGGCTCATGTTAAACTGATTTATCAAAAAGTCTTCTGACTACTAAATCATTTGGGCTTTGCATATTATGTAAAATTGATTTCAATATAGTCCCATTTATTCTTTAACCTTCACATAGTTTTAAAACACAAATGAATGTTTCACATTAATAGTTTAAATTTGTACTATAAATTAAACCCATCACACATTGCTTGGAGACATACTCAAGTTTACAAACACATGAGACTGACTGAAGCACATTTTAGCCATGATTGTCACATGCTGCCATTGGAATTGACTTGAGAGAAGGAATAAGGAAGTGTGAAACTCAGCAGTTGACCTATTTCAATTGAACAATTTTTTTCTTGTGATGCTTTGGTCCCTTATCAATTTTACCTTAACAGATAGCTGGATAGTAAATTCAACCACAGGACATCTCAAAGTGCTTTCTCACCAATGAAGTTATTTTTGAAATTTAGACATTTTTCATACTATAGGAAATACAAGAGACAATTTACAAAAGCAAGATCCCAAAAAGACCAAGATGATAATTACGAGATAATCTGATTAATTAATGTTGGTCGAGGGACAAACTCTGACCTGCACTGGAACTGTTTCCAGTAGACTATGTTACATTAAAAAAATACAAAGATATGATGAATAAACTGAAGAACTAGTTCACTGCTGGTGAATTGGAGGTGCATTAAAGGGGGTTGCTACAATATTGGGCATTTCCTGATTTATGGCTCTCTACAGACACATGGTAGATAAGCTATTGGTTCATCTGATTTTCCATTCCTGTGTTGGAAAATTTCTTAAGCACAGAAATAGTTACAATTTTTTTCTATTTTATTTTAATCCTTCTTCAGTGAAAGGAAAATCAGTCTGGTTTGTCTGCCAGAAGCCCATTATTGTCACAACAATTTTAATGTTTAAAATGTAACGCAACTTTTCAAACCCATTTGTTGAATTACTTCACTCTGACCTCATTTATTCAGCAGCTTTTAACTACTGAAGCGTGTACTTTTTAAATGAACAAATGTTTTGTTGATTGAACAACAGCCAAGTGTTAGTAATAGATAAACAAATCCTTTCACTGCAGAGCTGAGAATAAGATGGAAATACCAATGTAGATCACACTAAGCATTCTAGTAATTAGTACCAACATTATTCAAAATACACAATTTACTCTAGAAATAAAACAAAGATCAGTTTTATGTTCTGGATTGCAGTGTTTTTTGTGAGATTTCATGTAAAGCTATTATATATTGGACACATTCTTCTGTTTCCTGTGGTTTTTGGCACACATGCGCTGACTGAGATCTGAAGGAACAATTTTCTCATTCCTACAGAACAAAAGGTCTTAGCCCAAATGACCAATTAGTGAGTCTTAAAAAAACATTTTTTTTGGTCGGCCTATTTAGTGTTCACTACTCCTTGTAACATTCCTTTTGTTGACACATGAATTGATGTATAAACACAATATTCCTTATGTTTACAAGCTTTACAATTGTTTAACATATTTGCAGCAAAATGGCAGTTTCAATGAACAGATCAGTACCATCCATGAACTGAAATGCTCATTTTATAAGTACACTGTGAATGAGATTGTGCACCACCACAGGAACTAACTTCCTTTCTTCCACTGTATTTTTAAGTGGAGAATACTGAGCTACCCACCACGACGTGCAATACACAAGGTCAGGTGGGAAAGTGAGCTGTACGCAAACAGGCTGTGAGGAATATAGACAGATTGAGTGAGTTGGAAGATAATGCAGTGAAATTCGAACTTATCCACTTCTGTAGGAAAAATAGAAAGTCAGTATGTTATTAAACAGAGAGGGTTTAGAGGGATATGGGCCAAAGGCTGGCAAATGGGCCTAGATTAATTTAGGATATCTGATCAGCACGGAAAAGTTGGACTGAAGGGTCTGTTTCCATGCTGTACAGCTCTATGTGTCTGTGACCTTCTTAGTGCCCTAACTTGTCATATTAATATTCAGCTTCCCACCTTACTAAATGCACCAAACAAGCTAGATGCTGAGATTTGTGCCATTGAGCAGGGACCTGAAGACTTCATCTCACCGCTAGACCTGAAGAGCCTCCATGTTGATTCACACCAAACTTCATCTCAGAGCTTGATCCAAAGGCACTAGCTGCACATATTCCTCTCTAACGGACACTGGCACCTGGCATTTGCCAATCACTCATGAAAATCATGATCTCTCCGATCCACGGGCAGGCCCCTGAGGAAGGACAGACTTACACTGCAGCATGCAAAACCAACTAGCATCGAATAGCTGTAGCAAAGACACTTTGTTGACAGGGACTGGCTGCAAGTTCATGGATTGGACCAGGCTATGTCTCAGGGCTACTCGCTTGCTCTCTAAGCACTTGCCTACACAGCATCCATGCCTTCCAATGTCAGGCCTGTTAGGGCACCGACACTTCAGCAGAACCAAAGGCTATCAGTAATGTTGTAACGATATGCTCTTTTCAGCATACTCACACAGATAGGCTGCTTGACAGTAGGTACTTGTCCAGCAGGGATTTTGGGGAGAAACTTCTTTGTAAACATCAGACTGAGATGTCAACCTGACATGGACAGCATGTGCCAGCTACCTGTGCAGCAAATGCTCCGCACACTCATTCAGCCAAGTGGCTATGTGTGAAACTTAGTGCGAGCTAATCTTCAGTCCAGTCAAGGGGAGTTGCTGTCAGTTAGGAGGTCCTGGTACCATCAGTCACAGGCTCACTCCACACAGTATCCAGGGGGCTGGCCACAGTCAGTTACCTGCTTGGGATGCTTCCCTTCAGGGAAGCGGTCTGATGGCAGTCCAGTCAGTGGCACTGGTCAGTCTTGTACGGCCATCACAAGCATTCAGGTGACCTATGTATCATCAGTCAAGGAGCTGTAAAGATGGTGGTCAGAGGTATGGTCAGTTAGGGGGCTGCTCCTCGAAGTTCGTCACAGCTCTGGAGCAAACACAGTCCTGGTGGTCTGTCCATTGATGGTTAAGGAGGGTGTGAGTGGGATCTGTAACTGTACTGGGGGAATCACAAACTAAAAGGAATGTAGGGGTCAACACTGGGAGGGGAGGCAGAGACATTTATGGAGGTAAGAACATGGACTGTGACAGGGAAACCTCAAGATGTATGGAGGTGGAGGGGGGGTATATGGAGCAGCATCGCAGAGTGTGGTAGGCTATGGAATGGGCAACTTATTGGCAGTGACCACCATAGTAGCCAACACATGGGGAGCATAAAGGACCACGGTAGGTCTCATTAAGGTGTACTTTTCAGGGTTGGGCACATTGAGGACAGTTGTTGGCAGAACCCCACCAGATGGGTGGAAATGGGGTGTCATGGTACAACAAGGTGACAAAAGGACATGGAAGCCCTGGGTTTGGGGATGGGGAGTGGGTACCTGGTGACCAGGCAGAGCCTGGTGCTCACCATGTCCACCATGAGTTGCATTCCCCGCGATCACTTTCCATTCTCTGCAGCCCGGATTCAGTTCTTTTGCTGGCTGACAATAAAAGCTCATGTTTGGAATTGTCTGATTTCTTGCCTTATGTGATGTTCCCTTACTGGACAATGACAAGTTGTGCATCCTCAATGGGCACTCGGGCAAGAGTTGCAGTAACCTCAAGAGGGTGTTTAGACGGGATGTATGTGAGGACAGGTCAACATTATGGTTTGGTGGTTAAACAGCGACCAGTATGAGAAAATGAGGCTTCATGTTTGACAGCCATGCTGGGTATGTGCCATGCCTTGCCACTGAGGGCATTGCTGATTGTACAGCTGCTTTTTGAAGGTGGTGTGGAAGCAAGGGAGGCTGAGTCTTTGGTGGATATCCATTGGATGGTAAGTTGTTCTGAGGACAGTGCATGTTGGGATAAGGATAGAATCGGACATGATGGATGCCAATTAGGGTGGTCTAGGTAATTAATGAAATAGTAAGAACTGCTGATGCTGGAGTCTGAGATAACACAGTGTGGAGTTGGAGGAACACAGCAGGCCAGGCAGCATTAGAGGATCAGGAAAGCTGACATTCTTCAGAAAAAGGGTCCAGACCCGAAACATCAGCTTTCCTGCTCCTCTGATGCTGCCTGGCCTGCTGTGTTCCTCCAGCTCCACACTTTGTTATCTAGGTAATTAATGATGTGCATTTGGAAACATACAGTGAGAATCCCTCCAAAAAAGTACAATGCAATCTGCTCTTAGCCAAAAAAATGTAAGATTCAGCCCTGTGTGCATATGGGTCTGAAAGAATTAATGGTTGATTGAATGCAATAGACACTATCCACTGCAATAATGTGACGGAGACTTGGTCAGAGTAAAGAAGGAGCTTGTGGAAGTTAGACATGCAGCTAGTGTGATCCTAACAGTCCCTGTAAGAAGGTAGGTCATATTCAAGCTACCTGTAAATTAGTGCAGTCACGCAATAAACTTCATACTGTTTACTCAGTAAGATCCTCTAATTAAACCAGAAAGGTAGATATCTCAAACCACATGAAATCACTTTGTACTTGAAGGAAACCATACACATTTTGTACAATTTCGGTCTCTTAATCTAAGGAAGGGTATAATTGCCAAGGAGAGAATGTAACGTAGGTTCACCACAGTGATTTCTAGAATGAGAGAATTTATCTGAGATGTGATGGGGTAACTAGACCCATTTTCCTTAGAATTTAGAGAAATTAGAGATCATCTCATGAAATTTATAAAGTTCTTAACAGACTTGATAGGTTGGAGAACTGTTCGGACAAAATAGATTCTTGAAAATATGGATATCTTTAAGCGTTTTGTAATTTTGTCCTCCTTGCCATGAAAGGAAAAGAACAGAATAACAATTGTTTTGGTCACTATGACTTACTAGCTTAGTATGGGCATTCAGGATCAAATATTTGGATGGAGAACAATATTAGTAAATTCGATCAAAAATTATGGAAGACAATAAGACCAATATTATCACACATTCAAATTCAGTCCAGTGTAATTTTCCATTCACGTACAACAGTGTGATGTGTGATGGAGTTCTTCAGGGGCAAAGACTTATGCATGTTCTTAAATTTCAATGTTTTGATAATCTTTTCTGGCACTGTGAGAAATGAATAACTTTGCCTAAAGTACTTTGCAATGTTTATAACAGACTTAAATTAGTCAAATGTTTCCAACGCATTTCAATTACGGTCTACTTTCTGGATAAGTACAAGACATTAGCAAAAGTGGTACAGCCAAAAGGGGCCATGAAATAGGAGCTTGGGGAGGATCTATGCATCCACACCCCATGGTTGGCAAGTCAAGTGAAAACTAATGATGGGGAAGTTCCCTGATACAATACTTCATGATTGAGGTGGTGCCAAATGAAAGCAGGCACATCAGGCACTAAGGACTGACTGTCCCCATCTGCTATTATGGCATGAACCATATAAATAGATCTTGGCACACTTTCTTGGCAAAGACTCGCTCATATTTTCCCTGAAAGATTTCTAAATCTATGGAGAATACAGTAATTTACATACTTATTTTTACAAAACATTAGTTAGAACCAGTAAAAGTACTGCACGCAGTTTTTGTGTAGAAAGGACGTTAAATTCATTGATAACACAGTGTGGAGCAGGAGGAACACAGCAGGCCAGGCAGCATCAGAGGAGCAGGGAAGTTGACTTTCTGAAGAAGAAGGGTCCCAACCCGTAAAGTCAGCTTTCCTGCTGTTCTGATGCTGCCTGGCCTGCTGTGTTCCTCCAGATCCACACTGTGTTATCTCTGACTCCAGCAGGAGGTTGAGAGTACTGAGGTCATGAATAAGGTTTCAAGGTCGCAGGAGTGTACCGGCAGGCAGGAAGGTGGTTTGAAGTGTGGCTACTTCAACGCCAGAAGCATCTGGAATAAGGTGGATGAACTTGCAGCATGGGTTGGTACCTGGGACTTCGATGTTGTGGACATTTCGGAGACATGGATAGAGCAGGGACAGGAATGGTTGTTGCAGGTTCCGGGGTTTAGATGTTTCAGTAAGATCAGGGAAGGTGGTAAAAGAGGGGGAGGTGTGCCATTGTTAGTCAAGGACAGTATTACGGTGGCAGAAAGGACATTTGATGAGGACTTGTCTACTGAGGTAGCATGGGCTGAGGTTTGAAACAGGAAAGGAGAGGTCACCCTGTTGGGAGTTTTCTACAGGCTTCCGAAAAGTTCCAGAGATGTAGAGGAAAGGATTGCAAAGATGATTCTGGATAGGAGCAAAAATAACAGGGTAGTTGTTATGGGGGACTTTAACTTTCCAAATATTGACTGGAAACTCGAGTACTTTAGATGGGTCAGTTTTTGTCCAATGTGTGCAGGAGGGTTTCCTGACACAGTATGTAGATAGGCCAACAAGAGGCGAGGCCACATTGGATTTGGTACTGGGTAATGAACCAGGCCAGGTGTTAGATTTGGAGGTAGGTGAGCACTTCGGTGATAGTGACCACAATTCGGTTACATTTACTTTAGCGATGGAAAGGGATAGGTGTATACCGCAGGGCAAGAGTTATAACTGGGGGAAAGGCAATTATGAGGCGATTAGGCAAGATTTAAGATGCATAGGATGGGGAAGGAAACTGCAAGGGCTGGGCACAATTGAAATGTGGGGCTTGGTCAAGGAACAGCTACTGCGTGTCCTTGATAAATATGTACCTGTCAGGCAGGGAGGAAGTGGTCGAGCGAGGGAACTGTGGTTTATTACAGAAGTTGAATCTCTTGTCAGGAGGAAGAAGGACGTTTATGTAAAGATGAGGCGTGAAGGCTCAGTTAGGGTGCTTGCGAGTTACAAATTAGCCAGGAAAGACCTAAAGAGAGAGCTAAGAATAGCCAGGAGGGGACATGAGAAGTCTTTGGCAGGTAGGATCAAGGAAAACCCTAAAGCTTTCTATAGGTATGTCACGAATAAAAGAATGACCAGAGTAAGATTAGGGCCAGTCAAGGACAGTAGTGAGAAGTTGTGCGTGGAGTCCGAAGAGAAAGGACAGGTGCTAAATGAATACTTTTCGTCAGTATTCACAAAGGAAAAAGGCAATGTTGCTGAGGACAATACTGAGATACAGGCTATTAGTTCATAAGGAGGAGGTGTTAGCAATTCTGTAAAGTGTGAAAATAGATAAGTCCCCGGGCCGATTGGGATTTATCCTAGGATTCTCTGGGAAGCTAGGTATGAGATTGCAGAGCCTTTGGCTTTGATCTTTATATCGTCATTGTCTACAGGAATAGTGCCAGAAGACTGGAGGATAGCAAATGTTGTCCCCTTGTTCAAGAAGGGGAGTAGAGACAAACCTGGTAATTATAGACCAGTGAGCCTTACTTCGGCTGTGGGTAAAGTGTTGGAAAGGATTATAAGAGATAGGATGTATAATCATCTAGAAAGGAATAATTTGATTAGGGATAGTCAACACGGGGTCGTGCCTCACAAAATTTATTGAGATCTTTGAGAAGGTGACCAAATAGGTGGATGAGGGGTAAAGCGGTTGATATGGTGTATATGGATTTCAGTGAAGCGTTTGATAAGGTTCCCCATGGTAGGCTATTGCAGAAAATACGGAGGCATGGGATTGAGGGTGATTTACCTGTTCGGATCAGAAATTGGCTAGCTGTAAGAAGACAGAGAGTGGTGGTTGATGGAAAATGTTCATCCTGGAGTTCAGTTACTAGTGGTGTACCGCAAGGATCTGTTTTGGGGCCACTGCTGTTTGTCATTTTTATAAATGACCTGGATGAGGGCGTAGAAGGATGGGTTAGTAAATTTGCAGATGACACTAAAGTCAATGGAGTTGTGGATAGTGCAGAAGGATGTTACAGGTTACAGAGGGACATAGATAAGCTGCAGAGCTGGGCTGAGAGGTGGCAAATGGAGTTTAATGCAGAAAAGTGTGAGGTGATTCACTTTGGAAGGAGTAACAGGAATATAGAGTACAGGGCTAATGCTAAGATTCTTGGTAGTGTGGATGACCAGAGAGATCTCGGAGTCCATGTGCATAGATCCCTGAAAGTTGCCAACCAGGTTGATTGGGTTGTTAGGAAGGCGTACAGTGTGTTAGGTTTTATTGGTAGAGGGATTGAGTTTCAGAGCCATGAGGTCATGTTGCAGGCGTACAAAACTCTGGTGCGGCTGCACTTGGAGTATTGCGTACAGTTCTGGTCGCCGCATTACAGGAAGGATGTGGAAGCATTGGAAAGGGTGAAGAGGAGATTTACCAGGATGTTGCCTGGTATGGAGGGAAGGTCTTATGAGGAAAGGCTGAGGGACTTGAGGCTGTTTTCGTTAGAAAGAAGAAGGTTAAGAGGTGACTTAATAGAAACATACAAGATGATCAGAGGATTAGATAGGGTGGATAGTGAGAGCCTTTTTCCTCGGATGGTGATGGCTAGCACAAGGGGTCATAGCTTTAAATTGAGGGGTGATAGATATAGGACAGATGTCAGAGGTAGGTTCTTTACTCAGAGAGTAGTAAACACGTGGAATGCCCTGCCTGCAACAGTAGTAGACTCGCCAACTTTAAGGGCATTTAAATAGTCATTGGATAAACATATGAATGATAATGGAATAGTGTAGGTTAGAGGGGCTTCAGATTGGTTTCACAGGTCAACGCAACATCGAGGGCCGAAGGGCCTGTATTGCGCTGCAATGTTCTATGTTCTACGTTCTTGCTATCTTTAAATTCTTTGATGCTGCACAGCACAGATTGACCAGAAAGATGTCAAGAATGGAAGATGATCACTAGGACAAGGTCTGTTTGCCACCAGTTAAACCATCCAAAACTGAATATGTCAATTGTTTAAACATAGCTAATAAAGAATTAACCTCTTTGCTGATTGTTTTGCTACATGTATGTGAAAGTGGCATTTTAAAACTATTTAAACTTTATCTGGAAGTAAAATAATATTTAATGCATTTGTTTCAATATATAACCACTAGTGACAAACTACTTACACTCCATTTGTAAGTTGTAATGCCAGCTCCTTTATGTAATTACTGTGAAGAGCTCAGTGACAATAGCAGAGGAGCTGATATCTGGCAAGAAATTAACCAGATTCTGTATTGAAAGGCCTTCCTTTCTCCAGCATAATGAGTAGACAGCTCAACCAGATAAGTTGTGTATTTTTCATGTCTCACTTAATTTCCTGATTTGGGATGTTGCCTGATTTGCACCTCTCTCACTCATGGAAATAAATAGCTCCATGTTAAGTGCCAATAGGTTTACGCGACAATAAAATTTAATTTTAATTCTGTGTTTCCAACAGTCTGCCTCTTTCTCCTTGAATAATCACTTAAAACAGTTACACAGCAGATTACTGTTACTAAAACATTATACATAGGAAATATATACCCAATAGTCCAAAGATATGCAGGCTAGGTGGATTAGCCATGGGAAATGTGGGATTGCAGGGATATGGGGGAGCTGAGTCTGGGTGGGATGCTTGTCGGAGGATTGGTGCAAACTTGGTGGGCCAAATGGCCTCTTTTTTCACTGTAAAAGAAATGAATGGTGGACTTCATGGGACGGAGAAATGCTCTGACTAAAATCTTAACACAATTAATGTTACTTAGAATTTGTGTCTGCTTGTTTGATTGTGCAATCAATTTATGAAACAATCTTATCTTAGTTTTGTTGACATGCTAAATTCAATATGGACTCAATAATAATGGTGGAGAAACCTTTACTGTTAGTGAATTGAAAAGCATGGATGTTAATTTAAGACCAGACTTCTTTTGTCAAAACAAGCTTGAAACCGTTCGCAAATGTAAAATATTTAAGATACGCTGCTGACCTCTTAGTTCTGTAAGGTCCCATGACATTTATCCAGTTGGAGTGGATACACAAGTTGATGCACAAGTCTGGTGAATGGCAAAGACTGTACCCACCTTCTGCTAAACAAAACTGCAGACCATTTCGAGAGGAATTTTCAATAGAAATATCACAAGTGGTTTTCTGAAGTCAAAGGCTGCTTACAGAACTCAAATTTTTAAAAACAATTGGGAACATGTGAAATTTTAAAAATCAGTAATTACATGGCAGGTGCCTCCATATTTGTAAAGAGAAAGAACAGGTTCATGATTTGAGTTCAGAAGTTGCGTCTTTACAAATTCTGTGTTGTGTTTTTCCAACACTTCTTGTTATGTTTTTGCAAAGACAGCTGAGGCCAGTATTGATCTAAATCCAAAAGCAAAAACCTAAAAAAGTTGCACACCACAAGCATGTGAAATAGATATCAGACAGCCTGAACTGGCATTAGAACAGTAACCTAATGTTCAGGATTTAACATAGCATCTAAATCCTGAAATTAGATTATAGCCCTATTATCATGCCCAGAGATCCACTATTTCGTATTTAATTTCCATTCTCAAATTCAAACTGTGCAGATTTTTACTGATTGGCCAAATACCCAACTGTACAATTGGCTATTCCTTAAAGAAAAGCAGTCAGCACTTTCCAGTTCCCAATATACTGGGGACAGGGTACCAGGTGCAAGTTCAGACAGAACATATCCTACAATAACAGACAATCATGAAAATGCCAGCTATGTCCTTGTATAATCCTCCTCAGTGTGATTGGATTGATCCTGCCAAGAATGTGCACCTGCAAGTAACCTCAACATCTGTAGATCTACGTAACCTAAAATAACAGGGTAGCAACCCCTATAGGTGCACCAAGGTATTGCACGTTAATGCTTAATAGTCTACTGCAGCAGGGCACGAACCGGTGGGGATATTCATTAAAGCAGTTCGTTCTGTACATTAGTATATGAAGGAAAATGAACAAACATTGCAGTTTGACTCTATCCATTAAACAAACCAAAGGCATCTCTTACTTGTATAAGATTATATTTACATATAATTGAGACACGAAATCTGTGGTGATACTGGACAGTAACACATTATCTAGATCGTTTTCGTTAATTACATATCAATCAAGCTTGGACTGACTAGGTTTGATTGCACATATTTAGTTTGTATTATGTAACTCTCCTCCACTCATTGCATTTCACTGGAGTCAACATCTTGCTTTAATTGGGAGACGTTGCTAAGTTTTCTTTGCTGTCATAGTTCATAGCAATGCTTTTTGAATAGAACCTGTTCACGTTTTTTTAGGTAAATACAGTAAATCCTGTTGGTAGTCCTGCCTCCAACCCATCGACTGACCCAATGCTGACAGTAGCCTTTTTGGACTAACTGTCTGCTATTAGTTATACTTTTCCTGGTACAGTTTGGTTTTTTTCCCTTTTTTATGCATGGCAAGTTGCTGGAAGAGCAAGCTAATAACAGAACTGAAGTAAAGCAACTGTGTGCCTTCTAAACTGATCAATACTGAAAAGTAGTGAAAGTAGATGAAGAAATGAGCAGTAGGCTGTGATTGAGAGCAGTTAAATTCAGTGTCAAATCAGGCACAGAAAAAGAGAAAAGGGGAAGAAAGATTGTCATAAGAAAGAAGTGCCAAAGAAAGAAGTGATAAAAAGGCAAAGTTAAAAATAAATTAAATATTTACATTTAATTAAAACTAAATCAAATGGAAACTAAATACCTGAGGAAAAAGACCAACAATTGCACTAGTTAATTTGCATTGTCAGGGTGGTTAACTGACAGTAATTAACATTTATCAGATGTTAGAAAGGGTGCTGCTCTTAAGATTTGAGTCAACTTCTGCTGGTGTGTTTATTCAATATCTACTGTGTAAACGAAACAACTTCACAGCATCGAATGCATTTGAACTGGGGAGGCAGACACTGAGATTCTGTTTTGGCAAATCAATTGGTAGGATAGCACATTTTGGACAGGAAATTTTGGGTTTCACCTTTTAATTGTACAGCTGCCCTTTGCCAGAGGATGACACAGCTTTTGTTTGTAAATAACATTAACCTTCATCAGTATTTTGCCAATAAGTTATGGTGCATTGATTTTACAGCATGGCATCTTTTGACATCATTAAGGGGTAGAGCTTTCTGAAATAGCAACCTTTTGCTTGAAAACAGTAAAAGTGAAGCCAGACAAGTAGTTAAAGAATTAAAAAGCTAAGATTTAATTCAAAATCTGTGAAGATTTTCAGGTCCTGACAGACAGTGGCTCCAGACAAGTGTTAAGTTGTTTTTAATATCAAGACTCAAACAGTCTTTTGACAGGAACAATTCCTGATGTACTCAAAATGTGTTGCACAAACTGAGTCCTTGCTAGAATCAAACTGTCAAAATGATCTCATAGGATGTAAGGTATAGGGTTTAAAACAACCTCAACATTTCTTTGATTAAGTTAACAGCCAATATGTCCTGTCTGTGGAGCTTATGCGTTTTCAGCGAATCCCCATGGCTATGCTGCACAGACTGCATATTCTACTCATGCTGCATAAAATGAACTATTTATGATGCCGCAAATGAGCAGCCATGAAAAATAACATTTATGGGGCTGACAATTCAGCTGCCTCATTTTTTGGATGGATCGGGTATCATAATTTGCGATAGGCACACGGTACTTCCATTGGAGCTGTTAAGAACACCAATGTTCCCAGCTCATTACCACTATACTAGTGTGAAACCAAGGGGTTTCTCATTGTTGAGCTACCAGTTGCTTCTATGTTCAGCAGGGGGCCATACAACATTGTACTCAAAATCCATTTGCTTATCCTAAAGCAGCTCTCTGAAAGGGAAACTGTGCTGAATCATGAGGCTGGATTTTAAAATGTGCAAAATGGAACACCAAGGCAAAGTGAAGACATTGAGGATGATTGATTCTGCTTTCTGTTTGTTCCCAACTCACGATCCACCCTCAGGGCAGCATGGTGCTACCTAGCAGGATAGACAAGCTGCTGATGGTGTGCCATTCAAGTGAGTGATATGTGACACAATATCACTGTCGGTATAGATTTCAAACTGATCTGGCAGCTCAAAACTGGGTATCCAAGAGGTGCCATGTATGTCACCCCCTCCATCAAGCAACTCCAGGCATAAAAATGAGGTGTCAACCTGACAAAGCTACAGAACAGGGCTACGTGCCTGCCAAGCAGCATGTGATCCCACATCCTATGGACTGGACCTGGCCTCTGCAGTCTTCCCAAAACTGGAATCAATAGGAATCAGGGAAGAACTCTTTGTGTGAGAGAGCTTGTGCCACCTCTCCAGCACAAAGAAAACTGGTTGGTTGAGGCTGTCACCTCAGTCCCAGGACATCTCTGCAGGTGCTCCTTAGGGTAGTGTCCTAGGTCCAGCTGTATTCAGTTAATTCATCAGGCACCTTCCCTCCATCATAAGGACAGAGTGGGGATGTTTTCTGACAATTTCACAATATCCAGAACCATTCATGATTCTCCAGATGCTGTAGTAGCCAGGTCCTAATGCAGCAACACTTGGTAAGTGCCAATTTACATTTATGCCACATAAGTGTCAGGCAATGACCATTCCCAGCAAGACACTTACTCTCTTTCTCTATCCTCACTTGAAATTCGATGGTCACATTTATCTTGGAAAGTCATGGGGCTGGCGCAAGTGATAGAGATAGGGATGGGTTCTATGGGATGGAGGAGGCTTGAAAGATAGGGAGTGCTGTAAGGGGTAGTGGAGGTGACAGAGATAGAGATGGTGTTAGGGGCTAGAGGAAGGTAGAGAGATAGGGAAGGTTCTAGGGGTTGGTACAAGTTCCTTTACTCATTTACGGGATGAGGGGCTTCACTGGCTAGGCCAGCATTTATTACCCATCCCTAATTGCCCAGAAGGCAGTTAAGAGTCAACCACATTGCTGTGGGTCTGGAGTCACATATAGGCCAGACCAGGTAAGGATGGCAGTTTCCTTCCCCAAAGGACATTAGTGAACCAGATGGGTTTTTACAACAATCGACAATGGATTCGTGGTCATTATTAGATTCTCAATTGAATATTTATGAATTCAAATTCCACCATCTACCATGGTGGGATTTGAACCCAAGTCCCCAGGACATTATCTGGGTCTCTGAATTAACAGTCCAGCAATAATACCACTAGGCCATCGCCTCCCCAAAGTTACAAAGTTAGGGAGTAAATGTGGAAGTTGAGAATTTCAAAATTGAGGTGTTGATAGTACAGCACAGTGGGTGATGTGTGAATGTGACACAGAGTGGGTTAGGGCAGGGCAGCTGCTGAGTTGGAAATATGTTGAAGTTTACAGAAGATGGGAGACTGGCTGAGAGCCAACTGAGAAGATTAGGGTGGATGAGCAGAGACAGTGGATGTTCATAGAATCTCTACAATGTGGAAACAGGCCCTTTGGCCCAACAAGTCCACACCAAACCTCAACGCATCTCACCCAGACCCATCCCCCTATAACCCACCTAATCTACACATCCCTATGGGCAATTTAGCATGGCCAATCCATCTAACCTGCACATCTTTAGACTGTGGGAGGAAACCCACACAGACACAGGGAGAATATGCAAACTCCACACAGACAGTTGCCCAAGGCTGGAATCAAACCCAGGTCCCTGGAGCTGTGAGGCAGCAGTGCTAACCACTGACCAACCATGCCACACCAAGGCAGGATTTGAACCTAGGTCCCCAGAACATTATCTGAGTCTCTGGATTAACAATCCAGTGATAATACCATTCGGCCATCACCTCCCCTATGTTATGGAGGTAGAAATGGCTGGTCTCAGTGATGCCAAGGATGTGAGATCAGAAGCACTTCTTGGGGCCACCTACAACTCTGAGGGGGTGAACAGACTGTATCAGCCTCGGACAGTGTCATGGAAGAGGGATTGAGTTGGTCACTTGGGACTGAGGATAGTGGCATAGTTTCCAATACTTAACAGAGGAAACAAGGGCAAGAAGGTTATAATGAATCTGCATAAGACATTTGTTAGGCCACAGATGCAGTGCTGTGTGCAGTTCTGGTTACAAACCAAACGAAGGGTGTGATTTCACGAGAAAAAGGTGCAGAGGAGATTCACCAGGTTGTTAGCTGGGTTGCAGCAATTCAGCTATGAAGAGAAAGTGGGATTGGTTACCTTAGTGCAGAGAAGGTTAAGGAGAAACCTGATTAATAAAAACTGAGGGGCAGAGAGAGGGTAGATGGGGAGAAAACTTTCCCCTGAGTAAAGGGATCAGGGCGGCACAGTGGCTCAGTGGCTCAGTGGTTAGCACTGCAGATTCACAGTGCCAGGGACCCAGGTTCGATCCCAGCCTTGGGTGACTGTCTGTGTGGAGTTTGCACATTCACCCTGTGTCTGTGTGGGTTTCCTCCGGGTGCTCCAGTTTCCTCCCACAGTCCAAAGATGTGCAGGCTAGGTGGATTGGCCATACTAAATTGCCCATAGTGTTCAGGGGTGTGTGGGTTATAAGGGGATGAGCCTGGGTGGGATGCTCCAAGGGTCAGTGTGGACTTGTTGGGCTGAAGGGCCTGTTTCCACACTATAGGGATTCTAATTCTAACCTAAGGTCACAGATTTAAATTAAAGGGTAAGAGGTTTAGAAGGCATTTAAGGAATATTTATTTCACCCAAAGGGTGTTGGGTATCTGGAACTCACTGCCTGAAACATCATAACATTTAAGAAGTGTTTAGACGATCATGTAAGCACCATTGCTTACAACACTATGGGCAAGTGCTGGAAATTGGGAATAGAGTAGATAGATGCTTGATGACCGGTGTGGACATGATGGGCCAAAGGGTCTCTTTCCATGCTGTAAAACTCTATGACTCTATTATCGTTAAAGCCCCCAGTCAGAACATCCTGGGGGTTATCATTGACTAGAAACTAAGCTGCTCCAGCCATATAAATACTACAGCTACAAGAGCAGGTCAGAGGCTAGGAATACAGCAGCAGGTAACTCACCTCCTAACTCCCCTAAGACTGTCCACCATCTACAAGGCACAAGTCAGGTGCATGATAGAATACTCCCCACTTGCTTGGGTGAGTGCAGCTCCAACAACACAGAAAGCAGCCTGCTCAACTGGCACATCATCTAATGTCTTCAACATCAACACACTGCACCACCAAGAAACAGTGACAGCAAGATGTACTGCTACAGCCTGCCAAGCCTCCTTGACTTGCAGCTCTCAAACCCATGACCTCTATCTCCTAGAATGACACAGGGCAGTAGAAACATGGAACAACACCACTGGCCAGTTCCCCACGACGTCACTCAACATTCTGACTCAGAAATATATCGATGCTTCTTCATTGTTCCTGGGTCAAAATCCTGGAGCTTACTTGGTAATAGCACTGTGGGTCTCCCTATACATCGCTTTGACAACAGTGGCTTACGAAGGCAGTTCACTACCATCCTCTTAAGGCCAGTTAGGGATGGTCAATAGATGCTGGCCTAGCCAGCGATGCCCGCATCCCGTGAATGAAATAAAAAAGAATTTTTCTCAAGGTACCCAGCAGCTGGATTATGAATCACAGCCGCCTCATCAGGCAACTACTTGGGTGAGTCTGGACGGAGGCTTAAGCAGCTGTTTCAGATTTCAATTTAGTCTACACTGTAATTTTTTTGCTGGTGCCACTACAGATGCAAGTCTGTAGAAAGTCAGAGCATAACATGGATTTTATTGGCAACTCAGCCATTCCCAATTGTGCCATGGCTCTTATGTTTATTGATTACCAATAAAATTATGAATGCAAGATTTGCTTTTATTAATGATTTTCCAGGTTTTTTTTAGCAAGTAAAAATTACAGCAGTGCACATTTCCCTGGTTATCAGACATTCCAGAGTACTATCATCACTTACTTTTTAAAAACATTTTCATTTACATTACTAGCATTAAAACAGAAGATTCTGATGTTGGCTGTCACATGTCAGCATATGGTCAATAAAAGGGCTGCTGCAGACTTGGTTCTGGAGTGTATCAATGTTAGGCTGATACAAACGTTGCCGGATTATTACGGAAAAATATCAATCAAGATTTCAGAGCAGATCTACCAACATTAGAATTTACAGATCCAAGGCTGATTAGGAAGAGGAATAAAAGTGCTAAAAAACACAATGCAGTATTTTTTCCTGTTCAGCAGACATAATTAGTAGCGAGCTCCATAGACGCAGTCAGACTGTTTGCATTTTCCAGCATTTTCTGCTTTTATTTCATCAGGGAGCTGTACATATTGCCACTGTCATTGTACTAATAATGGTGATAGGGAAGTGCATGTGACAGTGTAGTGTCTGACAGCACAGTGTGGGTGTGAGGCAGTATAGTTTATTTCTGTGTATGTATAAAATGAATAAATAAAAATTCATGGCAAAAGAATATTTAATTCATTTTTGTAGCCTCGATTTTCTTGTCCTCCTTCAAGGTTATACCTTCTGCTCAGGTACAGTTTCATGAGTGGTGTTGGTAATCCTGCTAACTTCAGCACATTGTTGGCCTTCATGCGTAAACTCTGTCTGCAAGAGTTGGTAATATGCTCAATGTTGGGGGCACCGGATTTAAGCCTGATCCTGTCCTCACCAGGCACACTTTAAGACACTAGTTACCAGATATGGGTTGGGAACTTCAGCTGATTTGTTGTAATCCAAACTCAGAAGCACACAGCCCCGTTTCTGTCTTCAGTTATCAGCAAACCTCACAAAGTCAGCACATCAAAATTTGAGGCCTCCCTAAATTATACAGCACAGTGTGACTCTGGATAGCACATTTAGCCATTGCATTCACTCAAGGGGAAATATTGGAACAATGGTACTATCATAGGACTAGATTTAGCCTGATACCCTAGGTGCATGGGTTTAAATTCCACCAGGCTAACGAATGGAATTTAAATCCAATTGATTATTTTTCAAAAATCTGCAAGTGAAAGCTTATCTCAGTTATGTTAACCACGGAACTACCTTTAATTGTATTTAAAGCCCATGTGGTTCACTCATGTCCTTTTCTGGAAGGAAATCTGTGTCCTTAGCCAGTAAATCCTACAGATGACTCCACAGCCACAAAATGTGACTGCCTCTTAAGTCAGGTCCGAAAGGGGAAGGTCCTCAGTCTAAGGGCATTTGGGGGTAGGCATCAAATGCTGGCCTTGCCCCTTCTTGTGGCAAAATAAATTAAAAATCATCTCAAGATCAAAGTAAGAGTTAGCTTGTCACATACCATTTTCTAAGGAAACAATCTGTCTGGATCTAGAATCCTATAAAAAATATCAAGCACTGGTTTCTCATTACAAAGCAAATTCCTGTTATTTTATTAAGACCGTTGTTTATACAATGGCCCCATAATCAGTTATGGAGTACTTCCAATTTCCCAATTTGTAATAACTGTAAAATTGAAGTGTTTGATGTTCCACCTTTTTGGAAATGCAACTTTAAACAGAATTTGTACAGGGATATAAGATGGAAATTATAAGATTATGAGCTAAAAGCTTTATGTAAAATAGTAAAATGGATATTATTTCATTTTTATTAAGCGTGGAAACAGCATGATAGCTTTGTGCTTTAGACAGGAAATTACAAGCTGCATTTCCAAAGATATGAGTAGCTGATGATGATTTAACTAAAAACAGAGAACTTCAACAATAACTGCTCTTTGTTATAGATCTTAGTTATATGCTTTTAATAACAAATTACATTGGCTGATTTGACTGAACTCCAATATTATTTACCAACAGCAAACTAATTTAACACAATAATATATATCTGCAACAGCAAGGATCTTGCTTGGCAGGCAAACACGGAGCTGTTTTACAAGAGAAATCTTTAAGATGAGAAACTGTAACAGTTTATGTAACAAATGTGACAAAAAATGGGGCTCATTGAATAGCTGAACTCTCCAGATAATTTCACAGAAAATATATCAGTCATTAACGACATACTTTAAGTAAAAAGACCTAATATTTTGATATGGTAATATGCACCAGCAAATCCAATGAAATTTTGTTCAAAAAAAATCCTCATCTCTTCAAGGTTATCTTTGCCGTTCTTTTACTTGATGTCATTCCCAGCAAACTAATTTCATTCTTCTTTCAATATGTGTTCTCAATCAGTTGTTTGGGGGTTCCTATGTGATCATCCTGGATGCGCTCTCTTTCCTGAAGGAAGTGTCTCATCTGCTGTGTGCTATCCTAGATCTGAAAAAACTCCGGAGGCATCCTTTGTGAACCAAAAGCATGTGGTACCATTCTTTACAGCAAACTAGCCAGCTATCATAGCTTGGCCATTTGACACCACATACAAAGGGACGGCAAGAAACAAGTTCTGGGTCTGGTTTACTTCTTCCAAAATCATAAAGAACAGACAATGCTAGAAGCACTGAATTGGTATATAAGATATTTATAGCCTGGAACTAACTCACTGTGAAGGAAATGTGTTTACACTCTGCATAGATTTTAACTGAAATGCTTGCAGTATTTTCAAATTTTGTGTTAGAGTTGCAGCATCTGCAATTCTTTACTTTTTGTTTATTGTCCCAAAAATGATTCTTTTGCAAGTTAAAAGATCACTGTTGCAGGAAAAGTAATGGAATTAGATAGTAACTTTATGTAATTGAATAGAAACACAAAGAAACAGCCATTGGATTCAATGAGCTTGTGCTACATTTTGTGAAGAACACCAATTCTTCACCCTGCTCCTGCTTTCCTGTTAAGTTCTTCCCCCTCAAGCACCTGTCCAAATCCTTTTTAAAAATTATTGATGAAATCAACTTCCGCCACCTTGATAAACTGAGAGAAAAACTTCACCTCATCACCCCTTGACACTGTGTCCCAATAATTTGGGAATCCATGATCTTTGTTTATCCAGCAACTCATTGGAGGGAGTTGATTCTCTTAATCTATTCTTCTCTCTCGTCATCCTGAACACTTCCATTGAGGGCTGAGCTTAATGGTGTGCATAGTGGCCACTCTGTCCAGTTCAAAAGGTCAGGGTTGGAAGAAACTGTCTCCACTTGGATGGGCATCCCACATTTAGCGGATTATTGAGGTGGTACTTCTGTTGCTTCAACAGTCAGGGTGACCAGGAGTGAGGATGAAGCAGTAGGGATGATCAGGAGTGAGGATGAAGCAGTAGGGGTGACCAGGAGTGAGGATGAAGCAGTAGGGATGATCAGGAGTGAGGATGAAGCAGTAGGGTGACCAGGAGTGAGGATGAAGCAGTAGGGATGATCAGGAGTGAGGATGAAGCAGTAGGGGTGACCAGGAGTGAGGATGAAGCAGTAGGGATGACCAGGAGTGAGGATGAAGCAGTAGGGATGACCAGGAGTGAGGATGAAGCAGTAGGGATGATCAGGAGTGAGGATGAAGCAGTAGGGATGATCAGGAGTGAGGTTGAAGGGGTAAGGGTGATGAAGGCAGAGGATAAAAGGATAGTGGTGACAAGGAGTGAGGTTGAAGATGAGGGGTGATGAGGATTGAAGAGGAAGAATTAGGAGTGAGGATGAAGGGATAGGGATGCTGAGAAGTGAGAGGCAGAAGGGATGGGGGTCATACAGTCATAGAGCTGTACAGCACAGAAACAGACCTTCGGTCCAACTCCTCCATGCCGACCAGATATCCTAAACTGATCTAGTCCCTTTTGCCAGCATTTGGCTCATATCGCTCTAAATCCTTTTTATTCAGGTACTCATCCAGATGCCTTTTAAATGTTGTAATTGTACCAGTCTCCACCATTTCCTCCAGTAGCTTGTTCCATACATGCACCACCCTCTGCAAGAAAAAGTTGCTCCATGAGTCCCTTTTAAACTTTTCCCCTCTCACCTGAAGCCTATGCCCTCTAATTTTGGTCTCCCCCTACCCTGAGATAAAGACCTTGGCAATTCATCCCATCCATGCCTCTCATGATTTTATAATCCTCTATAAGGTCACCTCTCAGCCTCTGATGCTCCATGGAAAAAAAAGTCCTAGCCTCTTCAGACATAACAAGGTGTGGAGCTGGACGAACATAGCAGGCCAAGCAGCATCATAGGAGCAGAAAATCTGATGAAGGGTCTAAGCCTGAAACGTCAAGCTTTCCTGCTCCTATGGTGCTGCTTGGCCTGCTGTGTTCATCCAGCTCCACACCTTGTTATCTCGGATTCTCCAGCATCTGCAGCACCTATTATCTCCTAGCCTCTTCAGCCTGTCCCTATAGCTCAAACCTTCCAAGCCCGGCAGCATCCTGGTAAATCTTTGCAGAACCCTTTGCCTATTTATCGCAAGCCCAATTCTGGTGAATCTTGTGAATCCAGAAGTCCTGGCCCTAAGAGCTTTTGGTCAGTCAGAGGCCTGCAGCTCTCCTGTAGCAGCACCACCACGAGGAGCAGTCACCATAAAGGACACTGCAGTGAGGCCCATGAAGAAGTGTGCGGAACTGAATCTGGGCTTTTGAGAGACGTGTAACAGCCTTACCAGGGCCAGGCTGACAGGGCCCAGATTGTTGGAGGGGGGGAGGGGATAAGTTCCACTGGATTTAGCGTATTCCCTCCTCAACCTGTCGACTGGGCAACATCAAATCCAGCCCCAGGTCATGAACGCACTGTTTCCTTACAAATGAAGTTCTCGCCTTAGTTAGAATTCTGCTAGCAAACAATATACACGTTGCTGCAGTTTCCAGGCTGGAATCCAGGAGTGAGGTACTTTGGACAGTTAGGACATAGCTATTAATATCACCAGTTACCAGACTCAGGTTGTGATAAATAGGCCAGGAGTCCTGTTTACGATCTGTTGAATCACACTTACTGCAGGCTCCTGCATACAAACACTAATTGTGGTCAGAATAGGGATTGCCACCTTGACACCTTGTATTCAACAACAGCATTACAGTGTACTTCTGTAAAGGACAGCTTTCTAAAATTCTACTCTTCTCAATGTTTTTGTGAATCCCCCTGATCTATTTTTAGCCTGGCCTTCTCTCCCCTCCAGAACTTGTCATTCAAAGAATCCTGTGGGTCCTGTTAATCTGTGGCAAACTCACACAGATGGGTAATACTCAAACAAAACCTTCACTATGTATCCTTGGGAGTTGGTGGGGGGGAGGTTTCAGAACTGGGGGATATCAGCTTCTAAATTTCCCTCTCTCTCACACATAAGTCTGAGTTATAGACTTGAACCCATTACTGGATGTCCTATCCATTTTTGTTCCCTAGGATTCCGATTCAACTGCGGTCTCCTGGCCTTGCTTCCACTCCAACTTAATCCAGCTACTTCTGTACTGACTGAGCCTGGGACTTACAGAATCCAAATAGCTCAGTCATTCAACAGATTCTGAGCCATCAGTGTCTTCCTCAAGTTTGAACAAGTCAAACTAAAGGGGTATTATTCCAAAATTTGCAGACTACTAAACTAACAACTTAAATTGGCTGAGAGTATAACAGTCCTGTACTTAAACAGCTACCGCATTAAGTAGGATCTCAAAATGCATGAAAATGTAATTCTGATTGGCTGGCTATTGTCTACAAGAAAGTCTATCCACTGTCCACTGTTGTCATAACACATTAACATTTGTAGCTTCCTCTTTATTGAACTATTTTTGAACAAAATATGTTACACAAATAAAAGAGATTCTGGTCAAGATTTTCACATTGCACACATCACTTGCTTATTTGCATAAATTGACCCCCTCTCTCTCTCTCTCTCTCTCTGTTGTTTTATATTATTTATCTGATCCAATCGTTTTTCATCTAACAATGAACGCAGTGAACTTAATTCTTGAAGGTTCTCTGTTGCATTCTCAATAGCAGCTCAGTTTGCCTGAACCTAGCTTTGTTCACAATACGTGCTAACTTCAGAATATTTGTCCAGGCAGCAGTTCATCGGTCATGAATTTCTCTTGTTGATCTTCTCAATGAAATAAAGACTTACATTGAGAATGTGCCATTCACAATCTCAAAGAGGTTTACAGTCAATGAAGTAGATTGAACTGTTGTAATCTAGGACACAGCAGATAATGTTGTCTACACAAGGTCTCACAAAGACCTCCCTAGCTCAAAACATTTGAGGCAGATATTTCAGAAGTGAAATTAGGGAATACTTCTCCACATTCAGGGTTTTACAAATTTGAATTTCTCTTCCACAAATGACAATTGACGATAAGTCAGGTTTTAATTTTTAAGTCTGAGATTCATGGACTTTGTTTGAGGAATTATTAAGGGGCTGGGGAAATAGGGAGTTAGATCACAGGGATTGCATGGTGGCTCAGTGGTCAGCATTGCCGCCTCACAGCGTCTGGGACCCGGGTTCAACTGCACCCTTGGGGGCTGTCTGTGTGGAGATGGTGTGTTCCCCGTGTGTCTGTGTGGGTTTCCTCCGCGTGCTCTGGTTTCCTCCCACAGTCCAAGGATGTGCAGATTAGATGGATTGGCTGTGCTAAATTGTCCAGGAATGTGCAGCTAGGTGGATTAGCCATGGGAAATACAGGATTACAGGGATAGGGTATGAGGGTGGGTCTGGGTAGGATGGTCTTCAGAGGGTCAGTGTGGACTTGATGGGCCAAATGGCCATCTTTCACAATGTAGGGATTCTATTAGCACACCCTTACTGAATGGTGCAACGGACTTGATGGGCCTGCTCCTCTTCTTATGTCCTTGTCCAAAGCAACGTCAAGACAAGACTTTGGTTTATCCAAATGATGACCAAACGCACTCCATTGGTACTGTACTGAAGGCACTGTAATAGAGATCTGCAGCACAGAGATAGCCCTTTTGGCCTATCAAGTCTGTGCCTGTCAAAAACAACTGCCTAACTTTTCTAAACACATTTTCTAGCACTTGGCCCATAGCCTTTTATGATTGGCAGTGCAAGTGCACATCTAAATATCTCTTAAGAGGGTTTCTGCCTCTACCACCCTTACAGGCAGTGAGTTCCAGATTCCTACCACCCATTGAGTGAAAAATATTTTCCTCACATTTGGTCTAAACCTCCTACCCCTTACCTTGAATCTATGTGCCTAGTAAATAATCCCTCCACCAAGTGGTAGCTGAAGTCCTGTGCTCAATCTCTGGTGTGGGACTTGAGCCCACAGTAGTGGTGTTATTACTGACCACAGCATCTACACTAGTGCCATCTCGGATTTTTTAAATCTCAACCAATATGACAGGAGAATAACTTTCTAATTTGTCTAAAAAAATTCAATACAATACTGTTGTAAGACAGGCTGTAGCTTGCGAACTCATCCCTGGAGCATTCACACACACCTTGTGGATCCGCAGTGTCACTGGGGGAGAGTGAAAAGCAGTTCATCCAACATGCCGTTAACAAACTAGAAACTGACACAAAGTAAAGAAGAAAGAAGTAATTTATAAACAAACACCGCTAAAATTAGGCACTGCAATCTCAGACAGCACATTGTCCTGGCATGGTAACAGTCTTCCAGTCCCATAAATGTTATATTACAAGGTGTTGAATAAAATGTATGCAGAATTTGGAAGATAATCAGCACGTATTTAGAAAATGCTGATGAACATTTCAGGTAGCCATTGCCGACCTATTTTCCATAACACAGATGTTGCGACCTGCTGCAGTTTGCTCTGATTAACATCTGTCATATTCAAGTCAATTTTGAAAATAAAAATATATAAATCAAGCAGCAATAGCAGTACAGGGCCTGCCATACTCTTACGAAACTATAAGATTGATTCATAGAATCCCTACAGTGTGGAAACAGGCCCTTCTGCCCAACAAGTCCACACCAACCCTCAGAACATCCCACCAAGACCCATCCCCTTATAACCCACCTAATCTAAACATCCCTGAACACTACAGGCAATTCAGCATGGCCAATCCACCTAGCCTGCACATCTTTAGACTGTGGGAAGAAACTGAAGCACCTGGAGGAAACCTATGCAGACACAGGCAGAATCTGCAAACTCCACAGACAGTCACCCGAGGGTGGAATCAAACCCAGGTTCCTAGTGCTGTGAGGCAGCAGTGCTAACCACTGAGCCACCACGCTTTCCAAAACTCCATGAATCATCTTTCAGCAAAAAGACACTTGCAAGCTGCTTCCATCACCATCTTTTGAGTGAAATCAGACTTTATGGAACATGTAAATATTGCTGGACTATTCATTAATGGCAACAAATGATGATAGCCAGTTTTAACTTCAAATCCACGCTGTCTGCATTAAGATCGATCATTGTCTTTACTGAAAATAATCTAATAAATTGCCTAGATCACTGCAAACTACAGGCATTCCCATTGTATGACTGCACTGCAAATACTAAATATTGGTAAAGCACGATAAAAGTGGTCAAAGCTAAGATCTATTACGAATGTAAACTGAATGATTAAAAATTCTAACTGTCTTTATTAATAAAACAAGCAATAGAGTTGTTTTTCACTCAGTTTTGTACACTAATCCAGCGATTGCTGAACTATGGTCCAAGTAATCAAGCTTGTGTCTTACTTTCATCCTTAAAAAACAAATTATAAAATCATTTTCCCCAAGTATCGAATAGGCTTTATGTAATTCATTCCTTGTGGTTCAGTTAACTGATTTTATTCTGCAACGTCAAACCAAAAGCCCTCACAGTTGGACAGAACGGTCTGTTTCTGTGTTATAGGCTCAATGTACCAAGATTTAGTCGTTTCTCAGACATTCAGCGTAGGTTTTGAACAAACACTGAGTAGAAAGTGGCATATTAGTTCACTCACCATCACGTTTTATTTCCACAGGCAAAATTAATAATTCACTTGTTAGTTGGCACTAGACTTTCCCTCGTGCAAAATCTTGCATTCCTTTTGCAAATCCAGATGTTAAACTTTGGACTTTCTTGACTCTGAATATTTATCACTATTGTCATTACATACAACTCTCCTGATGCCCTCTGGCAATGGTAGAACATGGAGTAGCCACCCAAAAAAAGCCATTTGTTTCCAAGAAAATAGGCTGGATTTCAGTGTTAACCACCCAGGCATATTTTCAGCAGATAGGTTTGAGTGGGGAAGGGAAGAACATTAAAAAAATGGACAGGCGACCAGTCCACCAACTTCCCTCCCACACCCAACCCAACTGGCTGCTAAAACAGGTAGCCTGCCTGTCATTTAAAATAAATATGTTTGGGACTATTAAGCTTGTTAAAAACTTATCTGACTCAAATACTATGTTGCACAGACAATACTATGGCTGGCAGGGTTGGGCAACCCTTTTTTTTGAAAGAAAGGATACTTAGAAGAGTGTGGGAAAAGTGTGGTAGTACGGTACTATCTCTGAGAGGGGTTTCCTTTGTGCATTAGGGTCACATCTCAAAAGTTAGTACCGCCACTTCCGCCCTACTCACCTGTACTGCAACAGACACCTCTCCACCAGCTGCTCTTTTTACTCACATGCTCAATACCCTGACCAATAACCTCAACTTGCCCTACACCAGGATCCATGGGAACGTGGCCTACTCGCAGCACCGATTACTCAGTTCTGATGCCAGGTTGGATGGCAGCTGTTGAGGCTGGGACCTCCTCCCACTGAGAGGCTGAAGTCCCATTTCCAACTTGTTGATGTCCCCTGCAGCACCTTATTGTTCGGGGGAGTGAGTGAATATTTCACTGTCGGCCTGTTTCTAGCCAATATTTGGGTTGTGGCAATCGGGCAGCACAGTACCCAAAAGAATCCTGTTCGGTACATCAACAATCTTTCTGAAGAAGTGGTGGATGTCGGCACGGTTACAGCATTTAAAAGACACTTAGATAAGTGCATGAATAGGAAGGGTTTGGATGGACATGGGCCAGGAGCTGGCAGGTGGGACTAGTTGAGTTTGGAATTATGTTTGGCATGGACTGGTTGGACCAAAGGATCTGTTTATGTTCTATGTGACTCTATGACAATACCATAATGGAACAAGCTGCCAACAGAAATGGTACCAGCCTCATCAACTGAAATCATCAAAACCCATCTTTAGATTATTTCCATTTAATAGTTTTCATTATCAGGACTACCATCTGACCAGGTCCCGTTCAGTTTAGTTAGTACTGTCCATGAAGATGTTGGTGGAGTATTGATATTAGTCTGTTATGCTGACATAACTGAAGCAACAGCAGAAGGTAGGAACTGGGGAATCAGTAGCAGAACAAAACCATTGCATTCACATAAAATTCCTCTGACCCTTATCCTATCCCATTTACAGTCAAACTCTTAGCACCTATGATAACGGTGGACAGACACATCAGTCAGAATATATTTGCATCTGACGTTACACTGCACAGTTACTAGCAAAGAAAAGAAGACCAACAGCAGGAGGTTTTTGCTTCTTACAAATATAGATTGAACATTTTTGGGAAAGAAACATTTATCAAAACCACATTTTTGGCAGTGCTTTCCTTTGGAAGATTGTGAATAGTGAGTTACTTCTTGATAGCTTACTTAATATTCAGGTTCAAGTTGTTCCCTTTATGTGTGAGTGTTAGAATGGCACTTACAGGTTGCACATTATTTGCAAGACGTCCAAAAATTATCGTTTATTAACATTTGCTTTACAGAAAAGCAAAAATAAGAATCGAGTTTTGAAAGAAAAACTTCAGACTGAAGGCTGATTCAGTGGTTGGGATTAAGACACAATGGTGGGAAGTTAGCAGGAGTTACATTCTATGTATGTCTGTGATCCACCTGTTCAAATTGGCCAAGTATTCCACATCCTTCACCTTCACCAGCGTTAAAAACGTACTCAAAAGAAAGACACAGGTGGAATCTATTACATCTCACAACCAGCAGAATAGTTCAAATCCATTTTTCTGATACTCATTAAAAAACTTTCTGAAGAAAAACTAAAAAGAAAGCTTCATTAGTCTCGATGATGTGCAGTAAATGGATGCAAAGGAAAACGTTGCAAGCAGGAATGACCATGATGACCAGTTAGCCAAGCTGCCTGATCAAACATAGCACAGAGCCAATTCAAAATGCAGGGAGGGTAATTATTTTGAGACAAAGGAAGGAAACAAAGAAAGAAAGAAGGAATGATAATGATAACTACACAGATTGATGCAGCACTTAAAACACTGTAAAGCATCCCTAAGTGTTTTTCAGGGAAATTTGTAAAAAAGCAAGGAACAATGAAAAGAAATTAGCACATTTTGATAATCTGCTGGATAGATAATTGGGATAGGTAATTTCCAGTGCCAGGTTTCCATTTAAGGTTAGTCATAATTTTCTCTTCAAACATTCTAGTCATCAAAAAATATTGAAATCATACAAACATATGAACTAGAAGAGGAGGCTATTCAGCTCCTTAGGCCTGCTCTGCCATTTGAGATATGGCTGATATGATTGTAGTCTCAGTCCACTTGCCCATCTGTACTGTATTTTTTTGACTCTCTTGTCAATGAAGAATTTATTTCAATCTTAATTTTGCAAAAATCAATCAATATTTTAATTATTCATTATTTCTTTCACTCTCTCAACAGTGAAGATTAAACCTTTTAATAAATACCAATTTAATGGCATGGCCAAGTTGGCTGTATTATTCCAGTCTGAAATGTTTTTCTCATAACTTGGAGATTGCGTGTTTTGAGATGTGCCCATTGCTATTACCACCTCGGATTCATTGACTTTGGCGATGGTGCGATATTCCACAAAAAAAGCTTGATCTTACACACTGTAGTTACTTTTACTCCCATGTTTGAAATGTTTCCAGGAAAGCATGTGCTGTGGTCAAACTTGTATGGCAGCATTAATTCTTAAATACTTTCCACCTGTACTTTAAACAAAGTCATAACAATGTGCTGCACAATGTTGGTAATTACTGCTGGACTCAGACCGCAGAATTTAGCATTTTGCATCTTTTCAACCCAACTGGCTCAGGATAGTTGGCAAAACAAAAGATGTAGCCTTAAGTGAATAACAAAATATTCAAGCAGCTATCCATGAATTACGTCATTTTCATAAAAATTCAAAGGCGCAGTAAAACTCAGAAAGGGCAGAGACATCAATGCTCAATGTACTTTTTCTTAAACACCGGACATACTCAGTGTTTTCTAGCATGATTTTAAAAGGAAATAAACTGTTTGTATCTTGGGGAAAAAGATACTTACGCATAGTCCCTCAAAAAGGCAAATGTTAACAACTGATATGAGAACGAGCATGGTTCTGCTCGTTGAACTACCCTCATAGTTGGAGGATTAATTACACACAATGCTGGTGACCTTTTCCAGCTAGACATAAAGAAAATCCACAAAGATTAAATCAAGTCAGCTTTCGTCCTTGAAACCTGCATGTGCAAACTAAATCAAAGCTTTACATTGCAGTTCAAATTTATCATAATGAGATGGATATGGTTTTGTTCAGATTGCATGATACACACCAAACCCAAGATAACAGCCAGATTTTGGAGAAAAAAATAGTGTTGAGGTTAATAGTGTTTGCTTTTATTGAGATATAAGTGGTGCAGCAACTTCACACAACAGGCAGCGTGCTGCTAAATGCCAATATCAAAAAGGTTATCTGAGATGTGCAGTTAGGTTCACAAAGATGGCCTCTGACTGCTCCCTCATCATCGACGTACAATGGGCGTGGTTGTATTTGCATGGTGGATATAAAGTAATGGATTTGGATATTTAGAGTTAATAATTACAAACCTAATTTGCCCTTTTCACTTAGGTCCCAAATATCTTGCTCCCACTTCATCCCATTGTCAGCAACTTAGTAAGCAAGAATATCCTAAGTTAAAAGCTTCAGGGGCAATCTAACCATGCTACACCAAAACTTGGCCTAATATGTAAATCTACTTTACAATCTCTTACATCTCATGTCTAGCAAACAATAAGATCCAGAGCAGAGAATTCGTCACCACAGAATGGTTGAAGTGAATCATATTAATGCATTTAAAGGGAAGTTAGCCAAGCTTATGAGAGAGAAGGAAACAGAAGGTTACAATGGTTGATTTAAAGTAGGAAAGATGAGAAAACGGCTTGATTGAAGCATAAGTACCAACATGGACAGGTAGGGTCGAGTGGCCTGCTTTGGTGCTGTATACTTGAGGTAATCCTCTGTAAACATTCCACAGAACTTTCAGATGCTTTCCAACAGAGCACATGGCAAAGATTTAACTTAAATACCAGTACTGCTCAGCCCATCTTGCTGCATCACACACCTTTTCTCAGGAAATGACAACCAGGATAGCACCAATTTATCATGCTTGGGTGCATTCGGGGGGCACTACCTCATGTGCCCATTTGCTATTTTATTAATTATATTCAAGGCTGAGATAGATTTTTAATCAGTAAGAAAATCAAGGATTATGGTGAAAAGGCAGGGAAGTGAAATTGAGTACCAGATCAGACATGATCTCACTGAATGGTGGAGCAGACTTGATGGGCCTGAATAGTCTCCTGGGTCTTATGGTCTTACTGAAGAATGCCACGCACCTGGATAGGTAGCAGCATTGCCTGCCCTGGTGAAGACAATGCCAAGTGTGCTTGCTTGGTATGCAATTCAAGTTCACATCCAATGTCTCTACCACTGGGCACAGCCCATTCCAGGTTCCAGACAATCAAGACCATCCAATCCTGATGACGGTTTCACATAGATTATTGAAGTGGAACATCAATTAAGGAAAATTGATGGAACAGTGCAGCACATTCATGAATAATATACATTCAAGTTCAGTGTACAGAAATATTCAACTTTAAATCTCCTGCAGCAATGTCTATTGACAGTGCAGACTGCCTCTGCTGGGTTGAATATATGTCTCTTGAACCCATGCTTCAGGATCTTTTTCACTGAATGTGCTAATTATATATTCTTATCAAAGGACCACACACACACACAGCTTCCAATTTTTCTCACTGGAGCTGAATCACGAGTAGTCAGAATGAGATCACTGCATGGGCTTGTGCATGTTAAATATAAGACACAGCACCTGTCCTCAAATTGATCTTAAAATAAAATGTCTTGTTCTGTGAATGTGACTTTTATAGAAGAGGAAATGTGATTGGCATCTTAAACAGTCATGGTTAAAAAGCTGAGAGAGATTAATATGGCACGAAAAATAAATACAGACACAGACAAACCAAAGATCATGGTCTGAACCTATTTAATTCCTTTAACATTTAAAGGAAATCTGTTCATAACAAACTTATAATTTTGTCACCCAAAACAAACAAGAGAAGCTCCTCATTCAGGAACGGAAATGCTTTCTACCTGTGCTATTTCCATCTTTACTCAAAAAGCTATGAAGGCTACACAATGAGGATATTGAGATGTGGGGGATACATAAATATCTATTTGTACATTAAACTGTGCTTGTTCCTCGCACACGCCAACTATCACAGAGGGCTTTCAGCACTCACTTAGTCCACTGGGGATCTGGAACACTGAAATTCTCAAAAATGAAGATGAACACTTCAGTATCACTCTGAGGAGCTAACTGAATGAGAGAAACTTAAATTGGAATTTATTTGGAGTAACTTAGAACTTCAGATAAAAGAAAAGAAAGCCTTGAGGTTCGATAATTTCAGTGACTTTAGCTATCCCAAAGTTCGTGATTAACACAAAGCTGGGGCTGATAGTTGGCACTAATACAACAGCTGACTTTAGTCTGTTGAGGCATTTAATCTCTTGCAGCAAGATATGGTCCTTGGGCAGGAACATAAAGTAATTTAAACAAACATTTCAATACCTCAAATTAAAACCCTCCTTCTCCCTTTGATGAATTGTGTATGCATAAACTATATCCAGTTCACAAAAACGTACAGCTCAAAAATATTGTACAATGGAGTATTCCTCAGGCTTTAATAGTGGGAATACCTGGGCTGTAAAGCCTAGCAGCTTAAAGAATTGCATTTTACCTCCATTGTTGTGATCCAATGTGTACTCCTTACTAGTTATTCTGAAATTCATGAGATTCAATCTGAACAAGTTCCACAACTGATGACTGCATTTGATAAAAATCATAACAAGCATAATATTTTGTTTCCTTAACGTAATGAGTACTGAACCTGATAACATCAGATTGAAATCTCGAAGGACAAGAATCAAAGTGTTCATGCTCACTTTGCTGATATAAGGACTGAAATGCATTCATTTTTACAATACATTTCAATATTAGATATCTTCTCATCAACCTAGCCAAAAATGTTATTCCAAAGCAGGTGGGACATAGTCCTGGGTCTTCTGGCTCAGAGGTAAGGCTGCTGCCACTACACCAGAAGAGCCCTACAGTTTAGTAGCACAGAAGATAAGACAAAAAGGCACAGTGATTCACAATTAAACTATCTCTCTGCTTGCTTCTAAAGATGGAGTGGCAATTTTAGATGTGCACTGGAATGAGATTGAAGCCAGATAACTTATAGGTAGGTTGCTTACAAAAACAGAAGTTGCTGGAAAAGCTCATCAGGTCTAGCAGCATCTATGAAGAAAAAAATCAGAGTTAACGTTTTGGGTCAGGTGACCCTTCCTCAGAGAACCATGGGGCTGCCCTCTCATTAGAAAGATGACTGGTGGTGATTTAACCTGAAGGTCACCATGCCTCTGCAAGGGGAGGTATATTGCTTAGACATCTTTTAAGGATTGCTGGCAATTAATTGATTGCATGTATTCTTGTTCTTGTGTTGTTGAAGCAATGACTATTTGGAGGCAGTTCCAAAAAAAAGTGTATAAATATTATCCAATCACTGTCACTACATTGACAAAAGCAGATTCTTCATTGACCAAAGCAAATTGTTCAGTGACACTGGGCTAAGAGACGAGGATGCATTGTCAGAATGATTCCACTGTAACCAGTTCACTAAAAGCTTTGCTATCTCAATGATGAAATCGGTTAAGATTCCATTGTAAAACTTTTTTTTAGTTTCAGTTTAGTTATATCAGATTTTATATTGATATGCTAAAATAAAGATGCCACAGTCCCATAGGGCTGTTCTTCTCATTAGAGAGAGATTACTGATGGGGGAGAGATCGAGAAGGAGGGACCTTCATTGTAGCTACTGTACTGCACTTGCAACCCACAGTTTTCCTTTCAAATCTCAGCACAGAAAAACAGGAAACAGAATTCGGTGAATCTGTTGGTTCATTGTAAAATGAAAATGGAAACTACTGTACTGTCATTAAAGCCTTGCCTGGCCCAGTGATATCCTCCAGGGAAGAGACTTGTCATCTCTTTATTGCTAATTGAGGCTGATACCCTGGGGGTTGGTTAGCTCATTTGGCTGGACAGCTGGTTTGTGATGCAGCAACAGCATGGGTTCAACTTCCATACTGGTTAATGTTATCATGGAAGATTCTCCTTCTCAACATCTCTCCTTGCCAGAGGCATGGTGACCCTCAGGTTGAATCACCACCAGTCATCTTTCTAATGAGAGGGCAGCCCTATGGTTCTCTGGGACTATGGTGACTTTACCATTTTACTATGGGTAGAGATTAAACTAGGAGACCTATTAGCTGGAGACCCAATAAGCAATAAATGCTGGCCGAGCCAGCAATGCCCTCATCCCATGAATGAATAAAAAAAACTAGCTTCACCATTCAATATAATCATGGTTGATCTGATCACTCCATATTCCTGCCTGTCCTGCTAACCTTTAATGCCCCTATCTTAACAATAATCTATCTTTGCCTTAAATATATTCCAAGGCTCTGCTTCCACTGCCTTTTGAGGAAGACAGTTCCAAAGACTCATGACCCTTTGTAAGATAAAAAGTCACATTTTTTGTTTTCAAGAGACAACCTCTTGTATTTGAACAGTGACCCCTAGATTTACATAAGGGGGTCAATTAGCTGTATGACCAGTTTGCAATACAGGGTGATGCCAACAGCATGGGTTCAATTCCCGCACCTGCTGAGGTTACCACATAGGGCTCTCCTTCTCAACCTGTACACTCACCTGAGGCCTGGTGACCCTCAGGTTAAGCTATGGTCATCATCTCTCTGTCGTGGAATTATAGTGAATTCACCTTTACAGATCAGATTACAAATCTACTTTTAGTCCAGTTTGTAGAGTGGAAAACAGTCAGGGACATCAGTAACCGACACAATTAAAGGGAAAGTGGAGCATATAGCTATTGAATCCATTGTAATAGAGACTAACTAACAAGAATGCATGAAACGGGAACAAGAGAAGACCATTCAGCCCCTCAGTCCTGTTCCACCATTCAATAACATCGTGCCTGATTGCCTCCTACAAATAAACTGTCTGGAACTGTCCCCATATAAGAAATAAATGAATCCCCTTAGTATTGACAAATGACTTGAATAAAGTTAACATCTGAGCTTGCACATTGCTCTCGTTTTCATAATTTCAAATGTTCAAAACAAATTTCTCCTCACCTTAATTCTAAACAGTTGACCCTGTTAGACTGAGTCTATGACCCTTAGTTCTTCACCACAGCCGAGGCAACATTCTCTCAATGTACATCTGATCATTCCCTAAAGAATGGCACAGGTTTCAATTAGATCACCGCTATTCTGCTAAACTTGGTGAATATATGCCAGATCTACTCAATCTCTCCTCATAGCACAATATTCTTACCTTCAGCCTGAAATCAGTGTCATGAATCTTTGTTGTACTTTTTCAAGACAAGTATATCCTTCCTTAGGTAAGGATATCAAAACTATGCATAGTGCCCAGGTGTGCTCTCATCGAGGTGTGTGCAATTGTTTAAAGTATTTTCTTTCTGACAGCAATAAAGACTAAGATACCATTTGCTGTTCTAGTTGCTTGCTGTCATGGCCATTAGCCCTTTTGTCAGGAGCCTCTTTCTTCACACAAGATGTGGGAAATAATTTTATTTCAAAATCAGTATTTAATGTCCACACTGGTTGCCATTAAGAGGCAACCACATAGAGTGGAACTGATGCCCTCCTCTGAGGCAAGTTTGACGACAGGGGCTAATTTAACCAGGCAGGAGGGTTCCAGGTGCAGACCCCACCACCTTCACCCCACTGCCGCAATCACACAGGGCCAAAAAGGCCCGTGTTGGCCTTTTGCCCACCCAAGCACCAACGGAGGTCCTGAATTGGGAAATGAAGGCCCAAAAGGCCTCATCTCACCAGCAGCAGATAGCAGGTGGGAGGGTAGTCATCGCATGGGGAACCTGAAAAGCAAACCCTTGTCAGGGTTGCCCTTGGACTCCCAGGGTGGTGCCTGCTTAGAGGAACAGTAATCAGGAAGGAGAACCTCTAAAAGCTATGCCTGCACCGGCCCATGACACCCTCAGTCATCCTACACTGCTGTCCAGCTCTCAACTCACCTCTGACCTTGATCCTTTGTTTATCATGTGTTTCTGAATTACCACCAGCCACCATTGCTCCCCTGGTGGCGCCACCTGCATTAGATAGCTGTTGGCCTCTTAATTTGGAAAGCATTTTATTTAAACCAAGTTTAATTCTGGCTGGAAACTCTCATGGGGCAGAGGCCTCCAACAATACCCCCACCCACCTTGCCACCGTCATCACCACTGCCCCATGGTTTTTGATTCCAGAGGGAACCTGCTGCTGTCACATAATAAGGTGGGGCTCCATCCACTGATGTGATGGAGCTCATGTTTGAGCTCCATCCAGTGGGTCACCCAATCTCAACTTCACTCACAGTATTAGCTTCAATTAGCAACCAATGTGTGACAAGTCTCTTTCCTGGAGGACATTAGTGAGCCAGGTAAGGCTTTAATGACAGTGCAGTAGGCTTCATTTTTACTTTACAACAAATCATCAGGTTCACTGAATTCTGTCTCCCATTTTTCTGTATTGAGATTTGAAAGGAAAGCTGTGGGTTGCAAGTGCAGTACCATTGCTACCATGAAGGTCCCTCTCTCTAACCTCTCCATCATCAATCATCTCTTTCTAATGAGAGAGCACTATGGTGACTGTACTTTAACATAGCAACTATAGGTTAATGTATCTCAGAAGTATGTTAAAAATTAATTCAGTCCCTTCTCTTTGGTTTCAATGACAATGGTTTCAAGAATGCAGTCAGAGTGCAAATCGCTGAAATGGTATCATGAAAACAATACATACAACACCTGTGGGTAGGGAGTGTGGTTCCTATTATTACAGGATGTGGAAATGTGACTTTCAGACCTATAGAATTGAGAGAAGATTAAACTTGCAGCTTGTGAAGTGACAGGAAATTTGAGTGAGAAAGTAAGGATGTAAAAAAATACAATTATCATAATTACCTCTGCAATCCAGTACTGAGTGACAATAAATTCTCTTATGATTCTAGGGGATGCCACAATTCGACAGGTGTTAAGCCAAATAACAACAGACAAATGTGTCTAGTGCCTCAGGAAACACAGAACTGTTTGTTGCCTTTGAAATAATTGCTTTACTTTTTCTTGCCAGTCTTTGTATCCTTTTCAGTCAATACATGTCAAGTCTGTCAATGACCTGCTATAAAATCTCAAACATAAAATTTCAAATCTCATTTAAGATTTTTTGTACTCAATTCCATGCATATGTTTCTCCTCATTTGTTCAGGAGGATGACGTTTAACAAACACAGGATGTCCTCATTACACATATTTCCAGCATTTTTGCTTGGTTGGTAATATTCCATATGAGCTTTTTCACCTTAATTTGAAAAGCATTTTATTTAAACCAAGTAAAATTCTGGCACAATAATATTTTCATGGGACTTTATTTCAGATATTGTGGACATTCAACAGGGCAATTAAATGACATCAAGAACTAAAAACCCATCCTGGAAAGTGACTTACAAGTAAAAGCATCATTTAGAAATATATAAATTACAAGGATAAAGTAATTGCACTTTACACTGAAAACAGTAGAAATGGAGCAACAAAAAAAAAACCTTAATATAAATAATTAATAATAAAACGTTTGTGTGCAAAGGAGAGTTACTTGGACCTTAAGCAAGGTTTTGTATGTTGTTAGGTAAACAGTATTTGCTACTGTCTTTATCTTTTAGTAAATTAAAATGTTAACTCATGTCAATCGTAAATATATCACTTCCTCACACTTTTGGATCAAAGAGGTAAGTTTTGAGGAGGCTATTAAAAGGAGGACAGAGAGGTGGAAAGGTTTAGCGAGAAAGCTTCAGAGCTTAGGATCTATACAGCTTGAGTCACGGTTAATGATGGTAAATGGTGGGGTGAGTGCTGTTGCCTAAGATGCTGAAAAATATAAATTCCTTGGAAAGTTGTAGGGTTCTGGGAGGAGAAATGATATGGAGGGGCAAGGCCATGGAGAGACTTAAACACAAAAATGATAATTTGAAAGTCAAGGCATTCGTGCATCTGCAGCCAATACCAGCCAGCAAGTAAATGGGTGATAAGCTCAGCAGAGCCAGGAATCAGGCTGCAGGCTTCTGGTTCAGTTTCAAATATCAAAGACAGATTACGGTGTATTGAAGGTAACAGAAATTGTTAGAATTGCAACATACATGGAGAAATATCTCTCAAGTTCTGAAAGAAATAGAACTTTAGAAATAGATTACACCGTAATCTGTTGTTGATATCTGAAGCGGAACCAAAAGGTTCTAATGAAGGGTCACTGGACCCAAAACATTAACTCTGCTTTCCCTCCACAGATGCTGCCAAACCTGCCGAGTTTCTTCAGCAATTTCTGGTTTTGTTTTAGAACTTTCACTGATTTATTGTAGGTCATGAAAAATATTGCAAAGGCATTGCACTGCAAAAAGGGTGGGGTGTTGCATTCTGGCTCTTGCAGAGAAAGATCAGTTTTTCACATTTTTTCAGTGCCAGATTTATTTTATAACTTTTGAGGCAACGTTTGACTGCATTGCATCCCATTCTGCTGAACAAGTTTCCCATAATGGATGGGACACAACTGACATCCAATTCGAGGAAGTTCTGAGGAAGGGTCTCCGGACCTGAAACATTTACTCTGTTTTTTCCTTCACAGATGCTGCCAGACCTGCTGAACTTTTCCAGCAACTTTATTTTTGTTCCTGATTTACAGCATCCGCGGTTCTTTTGGTTTTTATTTGATATCCAATTTGCCTCTTTTCAATCATCAGAAATGTTACCAGTATCAGAACAGTGTACCCATACATGATGCTAAAGCCTCCCCAAATGAGCCGATAAAGTAATTATTGTTCAGCACACAGTGTTAATAATTAAGCAGATATGAAGAAGATTTTTTAAAATTCTTATTTCGTAAGACATATTACTGCCAAGGTCTGCTTTTAATGCTATTTCCAAATTACCCTTGAGAAAATGGGGTTGCTGCCTTCTTGAAATGTTGCAGTCCATATAAAGAAGATGCTCCCATTGTGCGTTGGATAGATCTTTCAGTTTTTACCACGCTGCAATGACACAACAATGTTTCAGGATGGTAAGTGATTTTTGGGGGGAACATGAAGCTAATGGGATTTGACAATAGTCATACCACTGAATATCAAGTGGACACATTTTACTCTCTTTCATTGGAGATGGCTAATATCAGGCACATATGTAGCAGGAATGATTCTTTTATCAGCCCAAGCACAGGCATTATCCAGGTCTTATTATATGCAGGCCAGGAACTGTTTAAATACCTGAGGAGTTGCAAATAGTATCGTAAACCATGCAATCATGAGTAAACATTCTCATTTCTAACCTTTTAGAAATAAGGTAATTGATGAAGCAACAGAAGATGTTTGGCCTCAGGTCACTACCTTGAGGAACTCAAGCAAAAGTGTCTTAGGAAACAGTCATTTCCTTTTACTTTACTCGCGTATTGGTTCACTAATGGATTCTGATTGGTACAGGCACTGCCATGGAAATTGCACCAGTAAATGATGACTGAAATTTGTTTGCCTAGCTTTGTTTAAAACATAAATTTTAATGCAGGCAGGTTGACTTCAACCAATCAGCCCCTTCATCTCATTCAGTAAAAATGTTTTCTCTTGAGTTTTGAGTTTCCTGTAAATTGGCCTGATGAGTGTGAGACAAAAAGCTTTTGAGTCTTTTTTAAGGAATACTCAAAAGCCATGGAAATGAGATTAGAGACAAAAAACTGCAGATGTTGGAATCCAAGGTAGACAAACAGGAGGCTAGAAGAACACACGAGCCAGGCAGCATCTGGAGGAAAGGAAAAGTCAATGTATCAGGTGTTACTCTTCCTCAGGACTGAGATGATTGATCACCAACAATCATAATAATTCTCCTTTGTGCTAGGTCAGACTCTGACCAGTGGAGAGTTTTCCCCACATTCCAATTGACTTTAGACTTGCTGAGTTTTTTTGATGATATATTCAGTTAAATACTGCCTTAATAGTTAAGGGTAGTCCCAGTTTATCTCTGATATTCAATTCTTTTGTCCATGTACAGACCAAGGATGTAATGTGGTCAGGAGCTCAGTGCCCTGGGCACAAATGAACCTGAAAATGATTGAGCATGCACGACTGAATAGCTTTGGCTACAGTAAAACATCTTCCATTAGACTAAAAGGAGACTGATAGGCCTGCAATTGGCTTAATTAGATTTGTCCTGTTTCTTGTGGGTAGGATACACCTAGGCATCTTTCCATTTTGTCAGGGAGATGTCAGAGTTGTAGTTATCCTGGAAAAGCTTGGCTATTCTGGTGTTTAAATCTTCAACTATTGCCAGAATGTTGTCAGGGCCCAAAACATTTGCAGGAACCAGTACACAAGCATTCCTTTATATGACATGCCATGACTTGTATCAACTGGAAACTTGTTGAAATTCATTTACAGAATGTGGGTGTCACTGGCACAACTAATTATATTGCTTATCCTTAACTATTCTTTAGGAGTTGGTGGTGAGCTGCCTCCTTGAATTGAACTGAGTATTCTGCTTGACCGCTTCAGAGGTCACTTAACAGTGAATCATACTGCTGTGAGATTGCTGTGGTGGGAACTGAACTCATGGCTCTTAAGGGCGTGTAAAAACAAATCTGTTAGCAAGGTCATGCTCTACTGAGTCAGAGCCCTCTGGATTACTAATCCAGGAATAGCTGTCAAACCAGCATGCTGAGTGTGTTATCACCTGTATCATACCAGGCTCCGCTTCATCACTGTCCTTTGTATTCATGTGTGGCCCCCACCACATCATTGAGCATAGTAACCTCAATGCACTATGGTTCTCAATCGTTAAGATAATTACAGTTGTTATGAGTGCACTGAACCATAACATAAAAAGAGAATAAGAATGAAACCAGACAGACCACTCACTACTGGCCAAGATATTGGATTTGAGCAGACGAATAATGCCAAATTTTGAGATGGAGCAGATTAAATCTTGGAATGTCACAAAGATGAGCTTCTTTTTCCTTAAGTTGGAGGTGCCTGAATGGCACTGCAGCTGAACTGCTCTCCTGGGTTTGAGCTCAATAAACACATGCACAGCCCTTGTGAATGATTTCTCATTGTTTAACTGTCCAACGCCATTCACAACTGAATGTGAAAGTCTGTAGAGCTTTATTCACATCTCTTATTTGTGGGATCGATTAATTTTGAAGAATAGCTTGGTGTATCAGCTATTTAACCAACTTGTAATCCTGTGTTGCAGCTTCGCCAGGTTGGACTCTAATTTCAGGTAGGCTTGGGGCTGCTCCTAACATTCTCACTTACACTTCTCATTGAACCAGGCTTGGTCATCTGGCTTGTTGGCAATGGTAGGAGTCAGTCAGCTCAGCTGCCCGGTCAACTGGTTTGCACTGCAGAATGATGCCAACAGTGTGGGTTCAATTGCTGCACCAGCCAAGGTTAGCAATGAAGAACTCTCATTCTCAACCACTCCCCTTGCCTCAGGTGTGGTGACCAACAGGTTAAACCACCACCAGTTGTCTCTCTCTAATGAGACAGCAACCTTATGGTCAGGTAGAACTATGGTGACTTTATCTGTTTAACGATAGAGTGACAGATACGTTGGAACATGAGGATATACAATTCCATGAACTAGCAAGGACTGCAGATGCTGGAGTCCGAGATAACCCAGTGTGGAGCCAGAGGATCACAGCAGGTCAGGCAGCATCAGAGGAGCAGGAAAGTTGAGAAGAGTCCTGACCCAAAACGTCAGCTTTCTTGCTCATCTGATGCTGCCTGGCCTGCTGTGTTCCTCCAGCTCCACATTTTGTTATCTCATACAATTCCACTGCTACTTTTGGCCCACAGCACCTCTTGGATGTCTAGTTTTGAGGTGAAAGATTCGTTCTGAATCAGTTCATTTACTGGAGATATTGCCACACAATACAATGGACAGTGCCCTAGGTAGGATGGGACTTGCTCTCCACCAGGGCTGACAAGCAGACATTGTTACCAGTACTGTCATGGGTAGGTATATCTGCAACAAACAGAATGCATTTATTTACATCCTACAGGACTTGGTCAGCTTGGTCAGTGGTGGTGATAGTAAGCCCCTTGTGATGACTGATGTTGAAGTGCCCCATCTGGGCACCCAATGCAATATTCTTGCTGGAGCGTTGATCCATAAGCTGAGGGAAGTGGGGAGGAGGGGATAGGGGGCAAGTAAGTGACAAACAGCAAGATGATCCCTTGCCCATGTTTGACCCAATGTCCTGATACTTCATGGGTTCTTAAGGTATAGGACTTCCCAAGCCATTCTCTCCTGACTGTATTACGCTGTCACATCTAGTGGCTGTCCTTTCGACAGAACAGGATATATCCAGGTACCATTTTGATGAGGCGTTGGCTGATTGCCCCAATGCTGCAAGACTGCTCACTTAATTTTGATGCTGGTCCCCAAATGTTAATGAGAAATAATTTGCAAGTGCTGTACATGTGTTTATTGAGCTCAAACGCAGGACAGCAGTGCAGCTTCACTTCCAACTGAAGGAAAAAGAAGCTCATTTTGTGACAATCCAACATTTAAACTGGTTTGCCATCTTAAAATTTGGCACTGCACCTCTGCCCAAATCACCATGATGAATGGTGAGTAGTCTGTGTGGTTTCATTCTTATTGCATTCTTTTGTCATTGTTTAGTACTCACAATGATTGCTATCGTCCTATCTATTGAGAACCATTAAAAAAAACTACAAATTCAAGTTTACCTCCACAATACAAACGGGAGCAACCGAGATGATCAACATATCTTGAAACTGATTCAAGAACGACTTGCGGAATGCTGAGTAAAATATTTCCCACTTAGGAATTCAAACACACCTCAACAAACTTCTTTATTGCATCAATGGCATTTGTTACTTTTCCTGTTAGGATTAATAAGACTAACTCCATTAACTCAGTAGGGCATGTTTCTGCTGACAGATCTGCCTTACACACCCTTTGGTTGCTGATGTAGTTCCTTTCCATTTCTACACACAAGAAGTGAGTCAATTTCCTACAATTGTGTCCTTATTTTCTAATGTGGAAATTGTCAGAGGAACAAACCTGGCTGCACTGCATCCCAGTAACCTCAGGTTCCTGCAGAAACAATCACTCTCTGCAAACTTTTTGAAATGAGTCTGCCAGATTCTGGAAGACGAGGAGGGAGGAGACCAGTTTATAAACAGTCTAAAATCGAGAACAACCTGGAGAGTTTTAAAGGGTCAATTTCAAAATGCTGAATAAAGTGGAGATTTTGTTAAAGGTACCTTTGACCTATGACCGTGGCCTATGAACATCACATTTTCTAAACAACATGTAGACTGGCTAGCCACGTTTAGTCAGGAAGAGTCACTCTATGATGGATGAAGCACCACAAACCGCTGACTACATTATGCCACAAAGGCATTAGTTTCTGAAAATCAACATCTCGCACTTGTGGCGTTGTTGCATTTCCACCATAACTGCCCATTAAATTCACTACAGAAGGTTAAGTCTGGTAATTAACAGTGCAAATACTCATTTAATTTCTTGATCATTGTTAAATACTACATTGAAAGTAGGAACATGAGTAAACCATTTGGCCCTTCGAGCCTGCTCTGCTATTCAATATCATTATGGCTGATCAGACCAGGGAGAACATACAAACTCATCGCATACAGTGGCCCGAGGCTGGAACCAAACCTGGGTCCCTGTGGCTGTGAAGCAGTGGTGCTAACCTTTGAGTCACCATGCCGCCTTTCTGTTTAAGCCTGTAATTCTTCCTGGGCAACTCATGTTTAAGTGAGTCAGAACCCTGTGAAATCTCTGATTTTAAGGGACATATTAGAAGGTTCCAAATGCTGGGGAATTTTCAAACAAAATCTTCAGTTTCCTGGACAATCCACTCAAAGTCAGCTACGTTGGGAATTCCACATTGTCCTGCCATGCAATTCCAGACTACTCCACTGCAATAACTCTCTACCCGGTGAAATATCTGGACTGATTGTTGCTTGTTTCACATTCTACGCAAAATGCATCTACTGTAATTACATGAGACTATATCTACGCTCATTATTCAGCCCTTTAAGTCTGCTCCACCATTCAATGAAATCATGGTTGATCTCATAATTCTCACCTCCACTTTCTTGCCTTTTCCCAATGACCCTCGATTTCTTTACTGATTAAATCTCTGTCTATCTTAGCCTTGAAAATTCTCAATGATCCAGCTTCTATAGCATTCTGCAGTGCAGAATTCCATGGATTCACTACCCTCTGAAGAGAAGAAATTCCTCCTCACCTCTGTCTTAAATGTGCAACCCCTTAATTTGAGATTATCCTCTGATCTTAAACTCTGCCTCAAAGATAACAACTTTTCCGACCTACCCACTGAAGTCCCCTAAGAATCTTATATGTTTCAATAAAGTCACCTCTCATTCTTCTAAACGCCAATGAGTACAGGCCCAACCTACTCAATCTTTCCTCATAAGACAGTCACTCGATATCCAGGGTCATCCGAGTGAACAATGTCTCGGCTGCCTCCAATGCCTGTATGTTGTTCCTTATTTAAGGATACCAAAATAATTCCGAGTACTCCAGATGTCGTCTAACTTGTGATTTCTACAGTTTATTTTTATACTCCCTTTCCTTTGAAATAAAGGCTAACATTCAATTACCTTTCCTATTATCTGCTGCAATTGGAATTTTCTCCCTTTTGTGATTTATCCATGCTGACTCACAAATCCCCCTGTGCTTAGATAACAAGGTGTAGAGCTGGATGAACACAGCAGGCCAAGCAGCATCAGAGGAGCAGGAAGGCTGGCGTTTCGGGCCTAGACCCTTC
>JAHRHZ010000078.1:17264641-17285223 GCA_024137785.1 Ginglymostoma cirratum | reverse complement strand
TCCTCCATTCTTCCTGCCAAAGCACATAACCTCACATTTTCTCACATTATCTTCCATCTGCCAAGTTTTTGTTCACTTGATTAATCTGTCTATATCCCTTTGAACAGTCTTTGAACCATCCTCACCATTTGCCTTCCCCAATATTTTTATGCCATCCACAAACATGTCAATAGTACATTCACTTTGCTCATCCAAGTCATTAATATAGATTGTAAATAATTGTGGCCCCAACACTGATACCTTTGACACACCACTAGTTATACATTGCCCCCCATACCCCTTGCTTATTCCAACTCTGTCTCCAATAGTTCAATATACTAACTCCAACAGTATGGGCTTTTATCGTATAAATACCTTCTGGAAATTCCCTGCCTACAACCAATGTTAGAACCAGTCAAAAATAAAGCCTTTGATTCCCTGTACAATTTTGGCTCTCACTAAACAGATGTTGCACAGAAATACGCTTTTTTTATTCCTATGACTTAAGAATGGTGGCCAATTTATAAAGCTGGAACCTGCACAGAATCAGCTAGCAGGAATACTGCTGTACTAATCAATTTGTAAAACATGATACAGTGATTTTAGGAGATTTCTTTAAGAAGCTAATTTTACAATACCTCAGAAACTAGAATCTTTATCAATGCTACTGCTTTCCTCAGCCATGCAAGTTTCCCATTCATACTGTGATGTAATATACCTTTTACAAAGCAACCAAGAAACCACTAGAAATGTGGAGACTGACATGACAATGTCCTTGTTGCTTCTGTCTGTCTGTTCTGTCTGTCTTCCTTGACTTAAAAGTAGGTCATCTGCAGAACTCCAGGGAAATTGGGAGATTTGTACTTTCAGTCAACCCAGGGAGTAAACATAAATTCTCGTTGATAATCAATTTCTCAACTACCAACTTAAAATAAAGTAAAATCATTATAGTCCCAGTCACTCATTAGAGAAGCAGCAAGTGGTGAGTTTAACGTGAGGGCTACCAAAATTCAGGCAAGGGTGTGGTTGAGAAGATAGGCCCTTTATGGTAACTTGGGCTGGTATAGGAATTAAACCCACGTTGTGGGCATCACTCTGCTCAGCAAACCAGCTGTCCAACAACTGAGCTAACCAGCTACATAGCTGACCAGTAACAGCATCTAACAATCATCGGTTTATATCATATTTTACATGTTATGTCGGAACATAAAAAGGGAGATCATTCAGCCTCTCAGGCCTATTCCACCATTCAATCAGATCATAACTGATCTCTTCAACACAACTCCATAAACCTAACTGTGTCCCAAATCGCTTAATGCCATTGGATACCAAGTATGTATCAATTTCAGATTTAATAATGATTATTGATCTAGTGTCAATTGCTGTTTCTGGGAGTTAGTTCCAAACTTCTATCACCCTTTGTGCGTATAAGTATTTTCTAATTTCACTCCTGAATGTCTGCCTATATTTATTTACTTGATGCTTTGAGACCAAGGTCCCAAATTCTACCCACCCTACCCAACAACGATAGCTTCTCTCTACCTACTTTTCCTGTTCACTTTCATATGTTAAAAATGCTCAGCAAATCACCTCTTAACTTCCTAATTTCCAGGGAGTACAATGCTGTTAGAGAAATCTTTCTTTACAACCTAACTTTGGAGTACAAGTACTGGTAACAAAGAACAAAGAATAAAGAAAATTACAGCACAGGCCCTTCGGCCCTCCATGCCTGCGCCGATCCAGATCCTCTATCTAAACCTGTCGCCTATTTTCCAAGGATCTGTATCCCTCTGCTCCCTGCCCATTCATGTATCTGTCTAGATACATCTTAAATGATGCTATCGTGCCCGCCTCTACCACCTCCGCTGGCAACGCGTTCCAGGCACCCACCACCCTCTGCGTAAAGAACTTTCCACACATATCTCCCTTAAACTTTTCCCCTCTCACCTTGAAATCGTGACCCCTAGTAATTGAGTCGCCCACTCTGGGAAAAAGCTTCTTGCTATCCACCCTGTCTATACCTCTCATGATTTTGTAGACCTCAATCAGGTCCCCCCTACACAGTGCTATAATGGTGGTGTGATCAGGTCACTGGATTAATAATCTAGATGTGTGGACTAAAGATCTCTGCATGTCTGTGATCAAGTCCCACCACAATAATACATAGAATTCAAACTTAATGAATTAGTAAGTCTGACCCCCATAATTAGTCATGATGGTCATGAAATTGCAGTATGGGCAATGAAGATCGTCTGTTACAATGGTAATGCTTTTGTCCAACTTCAAGTCCAATCTGCCCTAACATGTCATAACATGTCCAAACAGGTTGACCAAAAATACTGCCCAAAGGTATCTGCCCAATGGTGCACTGCCTCCATGATAATGCAGCATAATCAGGATTTATTTTATACCAAAAACATCTGAGTGCATACTCCACAGCAGTCAATACCGCACTTACAGGAAAGTTGTAACTTAGGATCTCAGTTTCCTCTGATCCACCCTGAATTCTCAATAATGCTGAGCTGTGGCAGCGTGGCAACATTCCCTTCCCAGCACAAATCATTTTGAGAAGGGTTTGGACACATAACCCCACGGACACACAGCAAAATATCCTGAAGCACTGTGTAAAACAAAAGCAGAAAACTGTTCACATACACAGAACATCCAACTTTGGTATTTATTGCACCTTTAAATAAACCATCTGACATATTTACTGTGGCTACTTTAGTCTAAACTGCAATCCGTGATTCCTCACTGAAGCAAAGAAATTTTGAATGTTTTTGATTAATTCTTAATTTTCAACAATATTGAACAGTTCTTTTGATGGAGGGAGGGAGGAGAGGTAATGGGGCTAAGCATATTTCAGAAAATTTCTTCACAGTCATGCCAGTCCAACCGTAGTAGGTAATTAACTATAGGTCTTGAAGAAGCAGAGGCAGTTTTCTAAATGAGAGAGACAGGTGATTACACAGGATCACTGGAGCACATCAAGCCTGTAGGTGCAAAGAATGAGGCAGCCTTCACAAACAACCACAGCCAACACAGAGATTGAACACACACTGCAGGCTTCATTCTGCAAACACACTCTAGCCGTATTTGATTTTCCGGTAAATTACAATATGTGGGACATTAAAATGGAAACCGCCGACTGCTTTCCCACTAAATAATCTCACTACTGCCATATGATTGACCACATGAGAAATGCTGAGTGGCATTCTAAGACATATGGTAAGGTGCCGCCTAAATACAAATCTTTTGTGCTCATTTTGTTACTTTACACTGGCCAGGCTCAAGCTGATTTTGATATATACTATGTTACACTTTAGTCCTGTCTGGTGCTGGTGTTCCTGCTGTTACCATGTGATATTTTTCTCCTGGGCTTCAAAAGAGCTATTGTTTCTATCTGCCATCAATTACAGCAATTGAACCCCACTCCTATGACAGGCATTTGTCACCCATGGCCATTTCTGCAATCACTGTGGGAAGTTAGCACTACTCCAATGCTCTACTTGTATAAGGTAGAGTCACATTTACAATACCTGGATCAAATGGCAGAAAACTAGTTCAGTTACTGATATGTTCCCACCTAATAAGGTTCTTTGTGTATTCAGTTCTGCGGAATAACAAGACTATTAATCATCAAGGAATAACCTCAGTCATTGTAATGTTCAACATGACTGCCAGATAACCTGGGATGTGAAACAAATCAGGAGCTAGCATGTTGCCTCCAGATGGATTCCTTATCAATAAGAGAGATGAACTATAAATTCATGACTTCAGTTTTGCAGCAAACCTGTCATTACAAGGATAATAATTTCTCTCTGTTGTAGTTCACAGCAAGGCCCCTGATGCTGCCATCTCATTTTAATTCTGCATCTGACACAGCCAACAGGAAACTGTGCAAATCAACTAACAAACTATTTAAATTGGAACAATCGGCTTGACCAGCAGCTCATACAGTTGCTGAACTATATTTATTTTGGCATTTGGTTAGTCAGAGATGACTTCAATGGGAAGGAATATCAAGAGATTTGTAAAACACGTTCCTGATTTGCCACCTTCATTTTGCACTGCTGTATAAAGTTAAAATTATTTCCAATGATTCTCTACTAAGTTACACTTGTGCCCAAGCAGGGTCAAGAACAGGTTGGTATTATCCAACTGTAAAACATCAGTCAGCATTTCCCCAATTGCTTCTGCTGCTGGACTCTATGCTGCCATTTTAATTAGTCACCTCAGAGGACACATCAGTGAAAAGGATAACTGTATGATTAATGTATTTGAATGCTAGTTTGAAAGCAGTGCAAAATGAGAGCAATATCAGGAAAAATGATTTGTAACATTGTTCTTCAACATTATTTACTCAATCAACTCACTAATTCATCCAAATATTTGGGAATAAACCATGCCAATTCACCTGGAAAAGGCAATGACATTGTGTGGTTATTTAGTACAAAACATTGATTGGTATCTAGTGTAAGAAAAGTTCACACTAATGTGTGACTCAATCTGTTTTCCTGTAAACCTCGCCAATTTTAATAGAAAAAACTCGACAGTTTCATTGTTCTGTAGGGAGCGTTTATTTTCCAATATAATTATGGCCGGCATTTCTGATCCAGATTTCAAACAATAATTAGTGATCACTTACAGTTGAACACTATTGAAGTAAAAGTTGTCCATAACTAGCTTATTTGCTACTGAAACCTAAACGTTTCTTTTATTACATGAAAAGATGTGCTGAAGCGAAAATAAAATGACAGTTCCCAGGCCATTGGTTTAAACTTTGATTCAAATCTTTGAAACGTTCAGCACAACAGAAAATATAAGAAAATCTCATCAAAAATCTTAACCTTCTCAGAAGCTGGTTGACTTGTTGGACATGATAAGCACTTCTTTTAATGTTCCTAATTTGAGGTTTCAGGTAGGAAATGTTTCTTGGGTTTTTTTTTTGTACTTTACGTGAGTGACTTGTTAAATACACCATTGTTTGCTGGGCATTGGACTTTATCATATAATGATCTACCGATAAGTAATGCACATAGGCAAAGGGACTTTCTGTTCTGATTCAAACCAATGAGTGTTGGTTCTACACAGACTTCTTCAAATAGACCTTCTAGTTTACCTGTGTCAATCATTGCAATCCAACTAAATGTGGACAGAAACATGAACAGAAATTGTTAAGAAAACTGAGCAGGTCTGGCAGCACCTGTGGACAAAAAGCAGAATTAACATCTGGGGTCAAGTGACCCTTCTTCAGAAGGGTCTTCATTTGGCTCATTGTAGCTCGGAAAAGGTTGGTATATATGCTGAAGGTGAGGTGGGGGAGGAGTAAACCATAGGTGGAGATGGAGCCTAGAGAGAGAGAGAAACAGCAGTTGGACAGACAAAGGAATGGGTAAAGGTTGGCCTGAGAGAATGAATAGCTGCTAATGGGGACAATGAGTGGCTGACAAAGGGATGGCTGTGGTAACAGCCCATGTGATGACAAGGCCTGGTGTGTGGGAATTGAGGTAAGGACATGGGAGAAGGTGCTCAAGCCCTAAAATTACTGAACTGAATACTGAGTCCCTAAGGTTGCAGGGTCCCCAAGCGGAAGATGAGTTGCTGTTCTTCCAGTTTGCGCTGAACTTTGCTGGAGCACTGCAGCAAACCTGAGGCAGAGGTGTTGGCCAGGGGAACACAGTGGTGTGTTGAACTGGCAGGCAACTGGAAGCTCAGGCTCATTTTTGCAGGCAGAATGTGGATAGAAAGAGTTCAATTCAAAATTCAGGATTCAAGAGTATTCATCTTTTTTTCTCTAAGTTTGTTGGGTTTGATGGGTTTCCATAATGAACGATAAATACAAAGAGCTCGATATCCATGAAGCTGTGTTTTTGAATCCCTCATTGTAAACTCAGTACAACCCTAGAGATACACTGTAAAGAGCTGTTAATGCTGTTTCTTCAGGATTTCTGCTGAAACTCTACCTACATTACAGCAGGAGATTGGAGAACCGCAGCTGAAATTATTGGTGAATTTTCTGTGCATAGAAGCCTTCAATTGAAATTAATAATTAGAAACTTAACTACTGTCATCTATTGTACTTATAAAGAAAACCACTACTTCTGAGAATCTGAAATAAATGGACATAGCTAGAATTACACAGTATGTTAGTCAATATCTGAAAGAAGAAGATGGATAATATTATTGGAGGGATCCCTCATCTGTTCTGTTTTGCTTCTCTGTTATGATCCCTGAAGAGGCCAATAATGTTTTTATGAGATTTAAATTCCCAGTGACTGATTCGAATGATCACATTCACACTTAAAACCTTTTACTGCAACAATCTAAAGAACAATCAACTAACATGACTTAATGTGCAACTAATAAACTGAAATACAGAAAGAAAATCTTTTATCTTCCAAACACAACCCATAAAGCCTCCCACTGTGTTTATACAGCACATTACACTCTGCAGAATTGCCATTTTTACAGAAAGCAGTCTAAAGTTACACCAAAGAGAATCACAGGATCCCTACAGCGTAGATATAAGCCATTTAGCCCACTGAGTCTGGATCAACCTTCCAAAGAGCAACCCACCCAGACCCATCCACCCATAACTCCCCATTTACCATGGCCAATCCACCTAACCTGCACATCTTTGGACTGTGGAAGGAAACGGGAACACCTTTGTCCCAGGGTGGAAATAACTATTACGAGGGGGCATAATTTTAAGGTGATTGGAGGAAAGTATAGGGGAGATATCAGAGGTAGGTTCTTCACACAGAGAGTGGTGGGCGTGTGGAATGCGCTGCCGGCAGTGGTAGTGGAGTCAGATACTTTAGAGACTTTTAAGCGACTCTTGGATAGGCACATGGAGGATAGTGAAATGTAGGGTATGCAGGGTAGGTTGATCTTAGTAGGATAATGGGTCAGCACAATATCATGGGCCGAAGGGCCTGTACAGTGCTGTACTGTACTATGTTCTATGTTCTATGATGGAAACCGGAGCAAACACAGGGAGAACGAGCAAACTCTACACAGTCACGTGAGGTTAGAACTGAACCTGGGTTCCTGGCATTGTGAGGCAGCAGTGCTAATCTCTGAGTCAGCATGCCGCCCCTCTATATAGTGTCTGTTTAAAGTCTTTTCTTCAGTCTTCTGAGGCTCCTCGAACTAACTTCCAACAGCAAAGCTACCCTGGTGACTCCTTCACCCAGATGTATAAGGGCAAATCTTCCAGCATCCCAAGTTCCACTAGTCCCATCTTTTCAACCAGAGAATACATTTCCACTTTCAATCTGCCTGGTGGCTAACAGAGAAAACCCAAAGACATACTCACTCCCTCGCCTGCTCGCTCACTCGCTCACTATTTCCATGATATCTGAGCCAGTGAAGTCTTCAATAATAAAGCCCCAAAGCTTTTCCCTTTGTGCCCAGTTGTGAATCTGTTTAATGGGTTTCTAAAGGACTTCAGTGGGCCTCCAGTCTCCATGACAACCCAGGCCACAAGGTTTATCGCCAAGCAAGGATTAGTTATAAGTTAAATGTCCCTCTACACTACTCCATTTTACTGTCAGTTAAAAGGTACAGTTTGAAATAGAACTATCTTACATAATTTTGTACTTGTAGCACCTCTATGATAATTTGACCCAAGCAAGATTTCCCATCTCTCAAAGTACATATTGCCATAATACATTAATTGGTAAGTCATCAGCTTCAAAGCGATTGTACACCAAGCTCCTTGTGCCATGCAGTCACAATGCTTTGATTTATATTTTCACAGGAATAACTGATGCATGAGAAAGTGAAGTTAATTCTCTATGTCCACACCAACATTCACGTTTCCCGAAAACATACCAGTTTCAATTCAACTTGAGTACTTTGCAATAGCTAATTTCTCTCTTTGTTATCTTTTGATTGCACTCATTCCCAGATTTTTCTTCTGCTGATCCAATCATCAAGCTTTCAATTAAATGACAGTGAAGTGTTCTATATGGGGTGGAAAAATAATAGCTTCCTACTCACAAAACTTTTCCACAGCATTGGAATAACACTTCTGATGAATTGTGCAGAGAAAAAATTACTGTCCATCTGCAGGAACCTAATTTGAGGAAGTAAACTCACTCAGTACCAATATTTTGCATGACACAAATCCTTGGACTCACAAATTAGTATTGTTTTACGATCAGACATGCTAGTTTCAGGCTGCTGACTTGGAACAGAAAGCATTCTCCTGCCATTACAAAACTTCAATCTGTCTGAATATTCCCCTAGATACTCTGGAAGTTAAACATGACCTCTGTCCTTTATACCTACATGACACTCAGGACAGCTACTATATATCCTCATCCCTGAAAAACAAATTTTGAATGGACTGTTTTAATAATCAATCTACACTTGAAGTTCACTGTAGATTATGATCCTGAAAGAGAGTATAAAACGGAATTGAGAAGATTCATACCACATTCCAAATTAGAGCGATGGAAACATGTGAACCACACATAGGTGAGCCTGGGAGGTAAATGTAAATTTTACAAAGTGTTGGCATTTCATTAAAAGCAAGGGGGAATGGGTCAAATTGTTAGGGTTCAGTTGGAACTAATGTGATGACCGGAATATACTGGGCATGGACAAGCACAGGATTTGGTCTTTATGATCCAAATGCTCACAAAACATGGTATGCCTGTAATCCAAAGCATGAGACAGAAATTTTGTTTTTTTTTAGATATTACTTTTCTAGTATTTTTAGAACAAGTCAAAAGGTGATTAATGGCTATTCATTTGTCACCAACTGTAGATGTAAAAATTCTGTAGACTCGACTCTGGGACTGTGATTAAGGAACTTAACTCGCTGTTTGCAGCAAATAATTGGGTCTTTCCTTACTGTTTAGTCATTGTGTGCTGGACAAAGGCAAATTGCAACAAACAAAGTAGGCAGAACTCAAAAATGTCCTTTGAATTCACGCCAAATCAAAGCAGAACATCCTCTGGGTTGTCTAGTGGAAACTGTAACTTGTCCAAAGAAAGTAAAATAATGCAGTCCGCCCACGTATTTTGTTCAACTTTCCAATTCGTCAATGTCTATTTTACAACTGAACAACAAGTGCATCAGTGTCACACTTACAGAAAAGGAAAAGCACCTTGACTTTAATATGAATTTTAAAAGATGCTGATACAGGCAGGAGAGGAATAACCTGAGCTTTTTATTTCTCTTGCCTTCTGTTCATAATCATAGGCATTTTAATCATTTGGTCTCTTTCTAGTTATGCTACAGCATTTTCCCAAGCTCTCTTTTGTGGGGTTCAATTTTAAAGTGACATGCATCAAGCTCTCTTTAGGGTTAAATCAGACGAATGGTTTATTAATGCATTCACACCCAGGGGAGGACACAGTCACTCACTCCCTCCCTCTTTCTCACACACACACACACACAACAAAGGTACAGATAATAATTCATAGTCCGGAAAACTTTTTTCCCACAGGCACTCAGATTCAGGCAGGTTCTACTAGCCAAGTAGGAGTTGCAGAATCCCCTTTAAAGTTATTCAGTACACCTCGGGTTTTCATTGCATAAGCTAGATGGTTGATTATTACTGCCTTTTCCGACTAATGACTTCTGACAGATTTCTTTGAATACCAGATGCCACTGTGGAGATGTACCACCTACTATTCTTAACTGTTTGTTGACTGCAATATCCACATAACAATGCTTGTATGTAAGATCCCAGTATGGCTGCATCTGAGCTGTGTCCTGGAAATCGCTGGTAGGAATATTCCAGAATTGTCGTCAAATTGCATCATGTGATTGGCAATGGTCATGTTTTAGTCGAGCAAATTCCATTTGTAAAATTACATGAGAAATTATAGCACTTTTTAAACCAATTTATAATCTCTTTCATGTTTTGTGGAACTCACAATGCTATTTGTGTCAGATCTTACGTTTTTCCAATGCACGTTAGGCAAATTGTTGAAACTAATGAAAATAATATCTCTCACTTCACGTTATGAAACTTTAAGTGGAGTTTGAAACCTCCTGCCAAACAGCTATGGTGTGTTAACACCTGAAAATGTTGGAGAACGGTAATATTGGCCTGTTCTAGCAAGGTTGGTGCCAACTTTCAGTGGGCATACCACAGGAATGGTTGGAGAGTTTGGCCCATCAATCCCAATGGAAATGCATATAGAAATAGTATAATGTATTGAGGAACCTGAATGGAATTTTAGGACACTGAAGCATGGAACTCCAGCTTCATGCAAACTGGTATCAGCTGGTTTTCCGGTCCAAAAGCAGGCCAGAGGTTTCACTGCAATTTTAGGGGCATGGAGGTGTAGGGTATTCCTCAAACACCATGGAACCAGTTTTTAATCTCTCCCATTCTAGGTCCCTGAGATTGCATTCATCTCCACCACCCACTTCCACAGGCAGCTACCTTCTTGTAGCCTTGGCATCTGCCAAGCTACCCAATGTTTCTTAATTTCTGCCCAACATTCACCAAGTGACCTATGTGTACCTGGCATATTGTCAAGCATCATGGTAGTGCACTTCGGGAGCTGGCTGCTAAATTATTAAAACCTAATCCTGCATGCTGTATTTAAGTCATCATCAGATTGTGCAGTCCAATGTTTTAAGCTTAGAGGCAGAAAAAAAAAACTGCTGTGGTTACAAGTGTTAAGTAATTCTCTAACTGGAATTGTCTGTGTGTGACCACAGTATTCATCTTGAGGTACAGTGAGCACATTAATGCTGTGTGCTTCAATGAAAGCTCAAGCATGAGCTAAAATTCATTTCAGCAACTGTGTAATATAAATATATCAGTTCAGGCAAGAATGGAAACACAATTCATCACAAGCAAATTTGCCCATACGCTTTTCTTTGTTAACACTTTAATTTGATTGCTTTGCTCATCATAAGCTTTGCTGATTCAAATACTGTTGCAGGAATAACATCTCAACGCCACCAGTATTGGTAGTGTTCTAATAGCAGTTCAAATCTGCTGTAGTGCCCCAATACCAAACCCTAATTCACCACTGAGAGGTGAGGCATCCATCCAAACTCTGAAGATCCTAGCTAGTTATCAGCCGTCACCAAAACTTTAAGCTATCTATCGCCCCCACTTCAAAGTGACCCGTCCAAAATTCCTGATATTTCTTTAAGAAAGGATTTCTCACTAAATATTTCCTCTAAATGAAGTCAAAACTAGATAGATTAAGGACCTCAACCATGATTAAGTCATGTTTTTGCATCTTAATCCAGTATAACATATGGCCACACCAGCATCATGTGTTAATATGGCATTAGTTGCACACAGGAGGATTATCTGATTATTATTCCGTTCTCTCACGGGATGTGGGTGTTGCTGGATGGCCAACATCTATTGCCCATCCCTAGCTCTCCTTGAGAAGGTGGTGGCAAGCTGCTTTCTTGAGCCGTTGCAATCCATGTGCTGTAGATAATTTCACAATGTCATTAGGGAGCTTCAGGGTTTTGATCCAGTGACAGTGAAGGAACAGTGATACATTTCCAACTCAGGAGAACTTTCAGGTAGTGGTGTTCCCATATATCTACTGCCATTGTCCTTTTAGATGGAAGTGGTTGTGGGTTTGGAAGGTGCTGTCTAAGGATTATGGTCAAATGTCTGTACTGCATTTTGTAGACAGTACACACTGTTGTTACTGAGTGTCGATGATAGAGGGAGTGAATGCAGCACCAGTCAAGTAGGCTGCTTTGTCCTAGATGGTGTCAAATCTCTTGAGTGTTGTTGAAGCCGCACATCCAAGAAAATGAACAATATTCCATCACAGATAACAAGGTGTAGGGCTGGATGAACACAGCTGGCCAAGCAGCATCAGAGGAGCAGGAAAGCTGACATTTCAGGTCTGGACCCTTCTTCAGAAAGAAGGCTTCTTCTTCTGAAGAGTCTAGACCTGAAACGTCAGCTTTCCTGCTCCTCTGATGCTGCTTGGCCTGCTGTGTTTATCCAGCTCTACACCTTGTTATCTCAGATTCTCCAGCATCGGCAGTTCCTACCATCTCAGTATTCCATCACAGTCCTGACTTGTGTCTTGTTGATGGTGGGCAGGCTTTGGGGAGTCAGGAGGTGAATTACTCACTGCAGTATTCCCACTATATTTATATGGCAAGTCCAGTTGAGTTTCTCAAGTTTATGGTACCAGTTTATGGTAACCTCCAGGATGTTGATAGTGGGGGATTCAGTGACGGTAACACCATTGAACATCAAGAGGTGGTGGTTAGATTGTTTCTTGTTGCCTGGCATTGTGTGGCGTGAATGTTACTTTCCATTTGTCAGCACAAGCCTGGATATAGTCTAGGCCTTACTGCATTTGAACATGGACTGCTTCAGTATCTGAGGAGTTGCGAATGGTGCAGGACATTATGCAAACATCAGTGAACATTCCCACTTCCAACCTTATGATGGAGGGAAGGTCGTTGATGAAACTGTTAACGATGGTTAAGCCTAGGACACTACCCTGAGGAAATCCTGCAGAGATGTCCTGGAGCCGAGGTGACTGACCTCCAAAATTAAAGATCAGTAACCGAGATAGGAGTGATTTTCGTTTTTGACTGAAGGCAACACAGGTGGAACAATTTCCCATTTCTTCTTTATCTCCATGTTTGTGGATAACTTGCTCGAGGTGAGGTGCAGCATAATGGTCTGTAATTGTGTTGTTGGTGAGGATCACAGATTTCATGCTGTTGTGAAGTCAGAAGAGGACAGTGACAAATTTCCAAATTTGGCAACCAAATTTGAATATTTACTCCAAAGGACATCATAGTTGACAGAAATGAAAGACTTTCATGAAGTTGAAAATGTCAGCGACTGATGTTGCACTTTTCTTAATTTTACTGCATAGCGTAGATCACATCTGTGGATCTCTGGAAGAACGAAAATCACACTGTAACACTGGAAACAGTTCCATAGCTGCTGAGAAGGTGCAATTGAAAAGGATCCTTGCAATGATCTTCATGAAAAGCAGGGAAGTTGGGCAGCTGACTCAGGAAAGTATCTCATCTCATTTCAGAATTTTTGCAAGCAGACCAATGTAAAGGGAATGGATGAACACAGCAGGTCAAGCATCTGCAGTACCTTTTATCTCCAATGTAAAGGGAACAACATTTTACACTGTATACAGAAGGAGAAGGGAGTTCCAAAGAAGAGTCTTATTGAGCACCCACAGATCAACTAGACCTGCTGAGTTGCTCCATTATAAAAAATTTAATAGCAGACCACTTGGAAAACAGCAACAGGATTGGATAGAGTCAGCACAGATTTACAAAAGGGAAATCATGCCTGAAAAATCTATTTGAATTTTTCGAGGGTGTAACCAGAATGGTTGATCTGGGGATGTATTTTTTTTGGACTGTCATTAAGCATTGATAAGGTCCGACATAAGAGATTAGTAAAATTAAAGTGCATGGGATTGGGGGTCGTGAACTGACACAGATGTGGCTTGCAGACAGTAAACAAAGAATAGGAACAAACAGGTCATTTTCTGAGTGGCAGCCAGTGACCTAGGGTTACCACAGAGATCAGTACTTGGACCGCAGCTATTCACAGTATATGTTAATGACTTAGATAAATAAACTAAATGTAATATCTTCAAATTTGCAGATGACAACAAGCTAGGTGGGACAGTGAACTATGAGGAGGATGCAGATATGTTTCAGTGTGATTTGAACAAGATGGGTGAGTGCGTAAATGCATGGCAGATGAAGTATAATGTGGACAGATGGTGTGCATGATTTATAAATGTTTGACTTATGAATGCTCGTACTTACAAATGAGATCCCATACAGGGTGTAATTTTACACACAAAGCTTTCACAAACAGCTTTTTTTTATTGTCCTGTGTTGTAGATTAACTGTATATAAATTGAGTGGTGAATGGACTCAAGAATGGAACCTATTCACAACACAGGGACTGCCTGCAAATGTGATGTTATCAGCTTTGGTAGTTAACTGTCAGCCATCATCTAACTGGTGCAATGTATTTACCAATCAGAATCCATTTGCCAAACAATTGGCACTCTCTTCTCACACTGTATAACATTCTATGCCTCTTCACATTGATATTCTTACAAATTGCCCTGGTGAGTGAAAGACAAAAAGCATTGTCACAATGTATTTTTTTACAGCAACATTCAAATTCTGCGCTACCAAAATACTCTGTATAACTACTGAATAAGTTTTACTTAACTCTATAATTTCCATGAAAATTGTTCATCTACGTTCCTATTTGTTTATGGTCTATAGTCAAAACCAAGTAATGAATTTTTCATTCCTCTCTCCAGTAATGCAGTGTTTGCATTAATCATTGCTGCCACACCTCTCCCTTTTCGTTGATTCCTATCTTTCCTGAACACCTTGTGACTAGGAATATGTAACAATGAATTCTACCCTTCTTCGAGCCATGTCTCTGTTATAGCCACAAACATCGTATTTCAACATGGTAATCTGTAAAATTGTATTCACATGCATGCACAATAAAATGATGATTTAGACTTCATCATTTTCTCCACTTCCTTTCAAAAATAGGAGGAACAGAGGTAAGAAAAAAATGAATAAATAATATTGACTGTCCTTTTCCCTGAATGATTTTTGCACATAGGCCAATTAGCTACAACAGAATGTGTCTGAATAGCACTAACATCAATTTTACAACTCTAGTTCTTGGATTGTGATTTTAACCGTAAAGCGATATTTACCCCATGCACTGCACTGCTCAACATATTTAAAAAAGTTGATCCACTGCATACAGAAATTCCCTAGCAATATTTTACCAAGGCTTATCAGTCATCAGTGCAGCTATCAGTGCAGTATCATTCGTTACAATGTGGGTTGTGCACTCTGCCTCTGGGCTTTACCAAACCCAGAATATAGGGGCAAAGAGGTCAGTACATGAGAGGACAAATTGTGCACAACAGGATTAATCTCCACTTCCCCAGAAAAATCTTGAAACAAATGTTTTTTCCAGTGGGACATTTTGTTTGGCTGTTATGCAGCAGCTGTGAGTCATGGCAGTTTTGTCTAAAGCCATATGGCATCTCAAATAATATTACAGCATCCCTGGCAATAATGCATAGTCAGCAGAATGATCACATAATACAGATGCTAATGCAGTTTGCAAGGGATTAAACTACTCGTAAATCATCCATTCTCTTTGAGCCCTGTCCTTATTACATTGTGCTCTCCCTAGACCAAATTAACTTTACCTGCCTTATTGATACATTTTCACCAGATTGAAGTGATTACATACAGTGTTTACTACGCTAATGTATACTTGGTTTGTCTGTGCCTTGCCAAGGGCAACAAAAGACCATATACATTCAAAATAGGGTCATGCAGGGAAGACATTGACACGTTCCCATTGCACAGGCTGCAGCTAGTGCTGCTTACTGATTCATATGACACAAGCTTTATGTGAGGTGTATCCTAATAGGATTACACAATAAATACCTGCACAGTAAACATAAAATAATTCACTATGGGCGATAGAAATAGTATTGCTACAGGTGACAATGACGCTCACACATTTGAAGGATTTCCTGCTATTACTTTACCATGTATAAAAATTGAAGTACACAAAGATTGGGATTTGACTGTAAATGCATCACTTTATAAGTGCAAAAGCCGAACACTGTGGGATTCTCTTTAATGAAAACAGAAACATTACTAGGAATATTCGGCAAATCAGACATCATCAGTCGAGGGAAACAGCGTTAAAGTTTCAGGTTGAGATGACCATTCATCAGAAGGTTCAGCCCAGTGAAGGGGGGAGGAAGATGAAAGCACAGCAAATGAAAGAAAGAAAACAGGAAGTAAGGTTATTTAACTAGCAGGTTGGTGCTTTTTCCTCCTAGAAAAGAGCAGGTTTAGGGATAATTTGATTGAAGTATTGAAGATTTTGAAAGGGATTGACCGGATAAACATTGATTTTCCAATTGGTGAGGAGACCGAAACTATGGGGTATTAATATAAGGAACTAACTGATAAAGCCACCAGAGAATTCAGTTACAGGCTCTTTAACTCTGGAAATGGTGAGAATGTGCCACTTGATACCGCAAGGAGTATTTGAGGTAAGTGGCATTGATGCACTTAAGGAGCAAGCAAATAAACACATGAAGAAAAGAAGGGAAAGTTATGTTGACAGGGTTGGTCAAAAAGGAACAGGAGATGACATAAAGCTAGAAGCAGTTCCTGTGGAGATGAGGTCAGTGTTGACCTGTGTTTTGATTTATTCACCTTCCCTCTCATATTCCTCCAACAATGGCCCATAGCTACAGTCTGCGCTTTTAAAGTGCCAAAATGGAGATTAGCAGCTCAGTTTATCAAGTATAACATTTGGGTGAATAAGCCAACACTCTGCAACATGAATAACTAGCATGAATATCAGAGAAGAAATAAGCCTCAAAACTTTAATACTCTCACAAGTTCAGTGGGAGCATGGATGTGCAGACACAACAGCTGCAGCTCCAAACATTTGAAGTATTTTAGATCAAAGCTGGCTGCATGGCAGTGATTCTCCCACTGAGACACAGGGATATAAGGCTATGAAACACCTAAACTTTTAGTCTGAAGTAGTCTCTTTAAAAACAAATCCCACGTTTATAATAGAAACCACGCTTTGCTAATGAATTGAAAAGGAGAAGTTACACCTCATTATTAAAACACCTGGCATTAATTGGAAACATTCCCTGCAATCTAATTCTTTCTAAACAAAAGCCAAAGAACTGCAGATGCTGGAAATCAGAAACGTTTATAAGTTACTGGAAAAACTCAGCAGGTCTCACAGCATCTGTGGAGAGAAAGCAGTATTAACGTTTTGGGTCCAATGACCATTCTTCAGAATGGCAAGTTTGACAGTTCTGAAGCAGGGTCACTGGACCTGAAACGTTAATTCTGTTTTCTCTCTACAAATGCTGCCAGGTAGAGTCATAGAACTGTACCACATGGAAACAGACCCTTTGGTCCAACTCGTCCATGCCGATCAGATATCCTAAATAAATCTAGTCCCATTTGCCAGCATTTGGTCCATATCCCGCTAAACCCTTCTTATTCATATACCCATCCAGATGTCTTTTAAATGTTGTAATTGTACCAGCTTCCACCACTTCCTCTGGCACAGAGACTTTATAAATCGTTTTCAGTAGAAGACGAAGCATTCTGGGGATTAAGCCACCAGTATCAGTATTGGATCAGACATAAGGATTCGATGGGAGAATGTTGAAGTTAGGGAGGAGAAATTAATAACTGATATGTCAAACCTGTTGCTCATAAATACTCCCTACTGATTTGGTGAGAGAAACAGGGAGAGGAGCAGGATCAGGTAAGTAACTGCTGCTGCTTGAGTCTCAGTGTGGGCTGTAATTTCAGAGCAGAGGGAACTCATGATCCCATTGTTTTGTTTGCAACAGTGCATGGCCAGGCTGTCCAAAGACAAACTTGTTATATCCTCATTGTAATTTTGAATTTCCAACATTTACACATGTAACTATACATGTTAGGTTTGTACAAGCTAAGAAATAAAACAAAATTTCACATTTAGCAATTCAATTCCAAACACTTTCATGCAGGTCAGTATTAGTACAGATTTATAGTGCACTTCTTTTGCTTTCTTAAACATTGCTTCTTGCATTGTATTTGAATCATCGTGCTTAAGAAAACACATCTGGGGAAACCACTGTGCATTACTGCCAATGTTTAAGACATGTTAAATTTTACACTGAATTTAGAAATATGAAATATGTTTTATAAATTTTATTCAAGAGGCTATAAAAATTACTCTCTTTAGAAAAAGCACAATAAGAAAGTAATAAGCCAACAAATAGAAAAAATCCTGTCGGTAGTTTCTGAAAATAGTAAACCCAATTGTGAAATGAATTTAGCTTTGCACCATTGCACACCAGATGCTGTTCCCCTGACAGAAGTCATTTCCTGTTGTTAAATTCCATAGATGGATTTATGGGAACTTTATTTCTGCGCAATGATTAGCTAAGTAGAGAGTCAGCTTGTGTGTACTGCAGAATAACACCAACAATGTTTGTTATGATGAAGTAGATTAGTGACTTGCTTCCTAGCCCTGCTCCTCAGACTGAAAGGCAATGGCAGATCTGACAAAAACTGCCAAGCGAATGGCTCAGAATGAAGAGCCAGCAGACAATGAGTCTTCAGACAGAGCACACACGAATGAATGAATGAATGAATGAATGAATGAATGAATGAATTAGCTAAATGTGCAGCAGCTTTCAATTCTGAATATACACTACAATATGATAGCACTGCAGGTATTCCTGTGGGTGAATAGTTCTGTGTCTATTGCTGTGTCATAAGAAATAGAGAGAAAATGTTAAGGTACTCTTAAGGGAAAGTGGCACCATCTTTTATATTTCAACCTCAGGCCCTGATCATTTTTTTTTCTTTATTCATTCACAGGATGAGGGCATCGCTGGCTACGGCAGCATTTATTGCCCATAAGAGTCAACCACATTGCTGTGGGTCTGGAGTCACATGTAGGCCAGACCAGCTAAGGATGACAGTTTCCTTCCCTAAAGGACATTGGTTCAACCAGATGAGGTTTTCCCACAATCGACAATGGATTCACAGTCATCATTAGATTCTTAATTCCAGATAGCTATTGAATTCAAATTCCACCATCTGCCATGGCGGGATTCAAACACTATCTGGGTCTCTGGATTAACAGTCCAGCGATAATACCACGAAGCCGTCGCCTCACACGGGCCTTGCCGGGCCTTGTTTAAAGTATAAGGTACTGGATTAGATCTGAGGCTCAAGGTTCTTTCACATGAATGCTATTTTAGAACCTTGTCAATGCAGTAAACGTGAACAGTGCCAGTCCAACGCCTCATCCCCACATACCACATGGTGACGGGTGCACAGGCTCACACTTGTATTCCTTATTGCTTTGAGAGTAAATGGTTGGAGAAGTGACATAAGCAACTGACAGAACTGATTAATTCAAAGCTTAGTCTACCAGCAGATATATAAATTCCCCATTACAACTTTCTCTAACGGGCCTTAAATTTTACATTTAATTTAAAAGTACACATTGTTGTGGTTTTTCATACAATATTCCCGCTAGCTCGTCTGCTTCAGATAACAGAAAAGAATTTTGGAGACCATCCAAGTAGCATGTTGCAAACAGGGACATTACATCACACACATTTTCACTGGTCTTGATTAAAGACTTTTCTATTCCTCAATCCAAGCAATTGCACTTAATTTGCATATTGTTGTACCATTTATTTATATTTTCAAAGGACAACTGAGTTGCTTTTTTTTATTCAGTCATGGAATATAGACTTCACTCACAAGGACAACATCTACTGTCTGTCCAACATGCCCTTGAGAAAGTGGTGGTGAGTCACCTTCATCAACTGCTGCTATCCATTCAGTGAATAAGGGAATTGTTCCAGCAACAGTAGAATAACAGTGATATATCAAGGTGGTCTGTGGCGTGGAAGCGATGACGATGACGATGACGATGACGATGACGATGACGATGACGATGACGATGACGATGACGATGACGATGACGATGACGCCATGCATTTGCTGCCCTTGTCCTTGCCGATAGCAGAGGTTTCAGGTTTGGAAGGCACTGAGACGGCCTTGGTGAGATGTCTTGTAAATGGTACACACTGCTGCCATTGTGTGCCAATGGTGAAGGCAGTAAAAGTTTCAGGCGGTGGATGAGGTACCAGGCAAGTGGTCTCCTTTGTCCTGGATGGTGTTGAGATTCTAAAGTGTTGTTGGAGCTGCACTCACCCAGGCAAGTGGAGGCTTTTCCATGACAATCCTGACTTCTGCATTATAGATGGTAGATGGGATTTGGGGAGTTCGGAGGTAAGTTATTCATTGCAGAATCCTAAGTTTAAACTGTTGTTACAGACACAGCATTTACATAGCTAAGCTAGTTCAAGTTTTGTTCAATGGTCAGGCAGGGTTGGGGGGGGTGGTCACTGATGGTAGTGCCATTGAATGTCAATGGGGTAATGGTTAGGTTCTCTCCTGGTAGAGATAGTCAATGCCCAGCACTTCTGTTTACTTGCCATTTATCATCTCAAGCCTGAACATTATCCTGGTCTTGCTGAATATAAAGGCAGACTGCTTTAGTTTTTGAAGAGTTGCGAATGGCACTGGTCATTACGAAATCATCAAGGAACATCTCCAATTCTGACCAAGCAAAGTCATTGATGAAGGTGATTAGGCCGAGGACATACCTTGATGAAATCTTAAAAGTGGTCTCCTGGAACTGAGCTAATTGACTTTCAACAAATACAGCCATTGTCCCTTGTGTTAAGTATGACAGAGAGTTTTCTGTGTGATCTCCATTGATTCTAGTATTGCTCGGGTTCCTTGATGCTACATTCAGCCAATTGTGGCTTTGATGTTGAGGACAGTCACTCCCACCTCACCTCTGGAACCATGTTTAAACCTATGCTGTTAATGCATTGTGCTCAAATTGACATCATGTGACATGATAATAAGCATGGGGCTGGATGAACACAGCAGGTCAAGCAGCATCATAGAAGCAGGAAAACTTGACGTTTCGGGCCTAAACCCTTCATTTCTGATGAAGGGT
>JAHRHZ010000078.1:17228395-17259641 GCA_024137785.1 Ginglymostoma cirratum | reverse complement strand
AGCATCATAGGAGCAGGAAAGCTTTCCTGCTCCTATGATGCTGCTTGGCCTGCTGCGTTCATCCAGCCCCACACCTTGTTATCTCAGAGGTGAGGTTAAACCAAGGTGCCATCTCACTGCTTGGTAGGTGTAAAAAATCCTGTGGCATTATTTCACATAAGAGCATGTATGTTATTCCGTGTGAACACTTGTCCTTCATTAACATCCCATTGGCAGATTTCTGAGCATCGACACAGTAGAGTTTGCAGGAGTGTGCTGTGCGCAACTTGCCTGTTACATTTCCTCTTCCGTAACAACAGTGGCTACACTTTAAATGTGTTTCAGTGGCTTGTTGGCTGTAAAGTACTTTAACATGTCCAGTGGGCATGAAATTTACTGTGTAATGCATGTCTTTTGTTTAATTCACATCAACAGAGAAAATAGTAACTCACGCTTATATCGTGCCTTGTTATAAACTAGAACATTTCAAAGTGCTTCACATCTAGTTAAGTACTTTAAAAGTGTGTCATTGTTATCGTCGGATTGTAACTCACTTTATAAAGAAGCTGATAGTTCTTTTGGTTCAATTGTAAAGATAATAGCCAAACTCTCCAAAACCTTCAGAGATTCCTTCAGACTTGAGAAGCACATTTCTATATCAGGAATGAATGAAGCTGTAAATAATTTGACAAAGAGACTATGTGCACTGTGACATACTGTGGAGCTACAAAATGTTTCAAAGGATCCAATTTAATTTGTTTGCTTGAGGAAGGCCCATGGACAAGTCAGTGTAATTTATTCACACTTCATAAGGCTCTGGAACAGCTGCTACCCAGCCCTGACTAACGGCCACAGGGGCCGGCTTTATAATTTTGGAAGAGCTTAAGGATGTACAATGCAGCTGCGGTGCTTGAATTACCAGATCAAATCTTTGGCAAATAACACAATGACAGGGTAAATGGAATGCAGGAAATAAGGAGAAGTGAAAAAGATTAGGACTATAAAAAAAAATGGAGAGAGGAGGATATGAAACTTAATAGGATTAAGGAAAGGGTTTCACCAAGCGCATACAAGCAACGGAACAGTTTGAGTTGGAACTGTATTGCTGTTTCCCAAACTTTCATTTCGCAGCAATGGCTACTTCTGGGGCTTGGTTCCACCAGTAGTCGGTGCCTCAAATGCTTACACAACGACCTGAGACTTCTCAGGTCTGTGTTGTTCAGCTCCTCACTTCACGAACTCACTAAACTATCAGAATACTCTATGGCCTAGATTTACCAAATCAGCATGGCTCCACCAACTTTTAAAAATAATGGGCAGGACCCCCAGAATTCCTCTTTCCAGCAATCTTCATCGGCGCTGGATAAGGATGTGGGTAGCCTACCAGCACACCGTAATCTCACCTTTGCCAGGTCATTTGTAGGGGTGGACAGTTCAAACCCCGCCACAACTGTGGTGGAACCAGGCATATTCTGGAAATCGATATGGTTCATGCAAAGGACTTGTGAATCATAGGACAAAGTCATTGGCCAATGAAAACTGCCTTCAATATTTTCATAGATATACACTGGCCCTCTTCCCATCTCATCAAGATATCAACCAGTATCAACATCAGAAGTTTTGTCCCACATTACACCTCTTAATCTGGTGTTAATAAATCCACAAACCACATCAAAGAAAGAATAACTTACTATGAGGTATTAAAATCTTGCCAATGGCTCGTCACACATAATGGACATAACCTAGGGAAAGGATATGCAGCATGCATTGTCACATGGAAGAATGGAGGCAACAGAGAGTATGAGGATGCACAGGGGATGGAGGGGACTGGGGAGATATGCGATGGCATGGGCAGAGCATGGGGGCTTGAGGGATCATGAGTGATGTGAGGAGCCATGGTGGTTAGTGGGGGCATGACAGCATGGAAAGGCATGTGGTCATGAAGGGGTATGACTGGTGGTTAAGCGGGCACTGAGGGAGTGTGTGAGGAAACAGCTTTAGGGTCTGAATGCCTCAATTATCATTTGGCCAGTATCCCAGCAAATGGAGACAGGCATTCTATCCTGCTGGCCTCTCCATCTGTCAAGCTCTGATGATGTCTTGGGCCTGCCTCCTGGGCCCAGATTCATCCTGCCCACTGCCTCCCAGATGAAAATATGACAGGCAAGTGTTTCCTTAACAGAGAGGGGTTTGCAGAGCTGCGAACTTCCTCAGCTCCTGTTTCCCCATCTCCACAAAGATCAAGCCTCGACATTTCAATTTTGAAGAGAACAGGGACTTAAAAAGAAAAATAGTGTGTCCCCATTAAAGCGGTGTCAGAATTTGAATTGATGACAATATTAGGCTAATTTTTTTAATCAAGGTCCTGAATTGATAAACCAAGCTTCATCATGCAAGATAACCTCAAGGCTGTAAAGAGAATCCATGGAAGTCAGAAATTTAAGAAAAGAACAGGAATACTTGGCAGTGTGTGTTTAATTATTTAATTGAGCCAATGTTAAACTGAAAGCAAAAAAAGACTCAGCAACTTCAAAATGAAGCCAGGAAAGCTGCATTCAGGTTTGCTTGAGCCTTTAGTTCCCAACTCCCTTTTTGTTGCTCAATTCAGTTTCTCCAGTCCCAATTTTAGTGATTTCTGGTACTCCACCAATGGTTGCTGCATCTTCAGTTTCTTAGGTCCTAAATTCTGGAATTCTTTCCCTAATTTCACTCTCTTCTCTTCAAGTGCTCCTTAAACCTATGATTTTAGTTGAGTCTTTAGGGCAGTTGCCTCACAAAATGTCTGTGTCAAATTTTGTCTGTTGGCAGTCTTGTGAAGCACCTAAGGATATTTTATTTTGTTAAGGGTGCTATCTAACTGTAAATGTTGTTATTTTTGAGAACACGAGGAGATTTAGCAGAAATAACACCAGGGAAAATGGGCTTTGGATACATGAAGCGTCAAAAGAGACATTGATTGTTCTCCTTGCAGCAAGAGGTTAAAGGGGATTCCATGGTGTGTAACATTTTTCAGTACAAGGAAGATGGACCAAATGGCCTCCTCGTTAAGATTCTATGTTCTGTTTCTGTACCCTCAGTATAATCTGAAGGTTACATTTGATCTGGACTTTCTCTTTGCACGACCACAGGATCTCAACTGGTTAAAACCAAATATAGACAGCAAACTCTTCCACAGAAAAAAACATTGGTGATAAAAATGTAGAATATTTCAAGATTTCTGAGAGCAGAATCCTGGGAAATATTCCAGATCAGATTACCAAAAACAGCAGGGACAAAAACGCAACACAACCAATTTGAAACTTTAAGTAGGTCGCAGCTGTCCTGTCCTATTTGCTTAAAAGTTAAACTAGGTGAACAATAGTAGATCCCTAAAATAAATATTATTATACAGAGCTACAATCAAAATCCTTTAGGAACTGACAATCTGAGTCTAATTACATGATTCCCTTCGGCGTTTTTCATATCATTTTCTAGGTCACACAGCAAACATCAATTTAAAACAGAGAAAATGTGAGTTATAAGCTTCTCTTAAAATTAATAGATTGTTACAATATATACCTATATAACACTTAACTACAATATAACTGCATTGCAAGTGTAAAACACACATTTTGTTTCACTTGCAAGAAACTTTGCACATGACTCTCGATGAGGTTGCCACAGGAGGATGGGAACGTTTAAAACATGCAAGAGGCTTAAAGATGGTTCTATGGAGAGACCGATCCCATAAGAACCAGAACTCTCTGGCTGTATTACCACTTTGTCCGGCCAGGAAACAGAGCCTGGGATTTATGCCTTTCCTGAAGCCGATAGCAGTCTAGCAGGTAGGCTGGGTGATATAAAACTGGTTAGCATGTGGGGTGCAGTGCCCATCAGCAACCTATTACCACAGGCAATTAATTGAAGTTCTGTTTTGCTTAGAAATTACCATGTACCCAAATTTTGGGCACACTAAGGTATCTTTCCATTCATGTTTATTTAGTTAAGTGTCGGAATGTATACCATATAGCACGGGTCTGTGGTATTGAACATGTGGAAAGTATTTTCAGATAAAAATCAACAAAGAAGAAGCAATTCAAAATTGATGCCATTTTAATGAGTCAGGATACACATCACTGCCGAAGGCACATGTAGGTGACTCAGTGAAATGGTCAAAAGCTCTGCTGTATGATTGATAGATGTATTAATTTAACAAACCAGGAGTAAATTATTAATCAAACGAATTGAAACATTGACCCAACATGGTACAACCCTTCTACTTTAATGTTCACACTGTTCTCGAAAGATGAACTGCCTTCAGTGGCTCATCAATGCCATTTTTATGGACTTAAAAATAGCAAATAACAGAACTTCTTTGTACCATAGAATGCAGCAGGTGACCTTTAAGGTGAATGAATATTTTGGGCTGTGCAGTTACAAGCGATTGCCATAACCTATATTGTGGCCTTGTCTACAATGGTACAACATTGGTTTTCACTCAGTGTCATCCAGTTTCCTCTGAGTGGAACATGCACCGAAAGTGAAATGTGTAAAATCATTAGTATATTCTCCTCACATCTTCTCAACTGTAGAAACTGCTTATTTTTGAGATGCGTATTTTTGTAAAGAATTTTACAAAGTGTTACAATGACCTAAAGAAAAAATGGGCTGAATCGCATATTTTATGCATGGCAAGACAAAAGTATAATAAAGCTGAATGAGGGGGCAAAGCATGACGCTGTGAGCATCCAGGCTCAGAGCGAATTTGCACTATAACAACAAGCAAAGAACCTGGAAATGCAGCCCAGCCCAGTCCATGACCTGGGTGTGTGTCCCTGAGCGCACAGTGTCCTTGCTGGAGCATTATAGTGGTAGTTGCTGGTGCAGTCCAAGATACAGCACTGAAGTGCGGAAGTGTTTTGTCAGTAGATTGGAGATGTGCCATAAGGTTCCTTGGAGGCCTTGGCACATTTCAAATGCCAATGTCCGTGGATGTAATTGTGTGCGGCCAGTGCCAATGGAGCGAACCCTGTGCTGTTGATGCGCCGTGGCCAATATTGAGTTCCTTTGGAGAATGTGGTGAGCTGAAGTTACCAGGTACCCACCCTCAGTTCCAAGCCGAGGTTTCTCAACGTCTAGCTTTTATGGTGCATTTGGTAAAAGCTGAACATTAATGAGGTGAGTTGCAGCATTAATACAGCGTTTCATAAATTATAATCCCCTTGAAGTTGCAACTCACTACTGCCTAGTGAGAAGCTCACCTTTGACTCAGCAGTTACATCAAAGATGTGGCAAAATGCTGCCAACATTAAGATAGACCTCACGGGACTCCTGGTGTGATTGCACCATGCCCCTCATCACTCATATCCAACGTTACCATGATTAGAATATGAACCATTCTATAATTCATCATCCCCCATTTGCTTGTGGTTTTTATCATTATCAGCTCCTAACTTCAACTCTTTATACACTAGTGCTTAGATTCACTGTGGAAAACCAGATCAGAATGGTCAGGTCAAGATGAACTTAGAAAAGTAAAGTCTTAAAACTGATGGAAAAATTGATTATTTAATTTCAGTGCCTTTGTTTTCTCCAGATTATCATCAGCTTGAAATCAATGTGGAAACATGGATTTCATTTTACGATGACAGGAAGAATAAATGTAACCCTGGAATTAAAACTCACCTTAAATATAGAGGATTCTATCTCATAGCACTTGGGATTAACTCTATGGAACAAATCATCAGTCTCCTTTCAGCTTCATTGGAACATTTTGGACAATTTATAAACTAAAGTAGATCTGATTTAAATACACTCTCACCTATCTTCTCGGTTTATTTCAAATTGTTCAGTATAAATGTATATGGAATCCTACCCCCATGAACTGGGATAATTGTAACCGGGCACTGTGAACAATCAACTACCAAGTTTGAATCAGGGTTTCTGATCTGAGACAGATAATTACTCAAATTACGGACTACTTTCAAGTATATCTTCAAAGAAACAAACAGAGCAACCAATTGAAGAAGGGGCTCGGTAGAGTGGGTACTTCCATCAGATTGTGTAAACTAATTCAATGTTTTAACAATCGACTTATCACATATCACAGCATTTCACTGTTAAACATGCTTCTAGATGTATGTAAAATGCAATAAGTTAATCTTTGAAAGCCAATGCTCATTTCATTCCTTCTCTGAGAAAAGAATCTTCTGTCATTTCACTTACTCAGCTTTTTCACTCTGAGCGCTTCTCACGAACACAGAGGGAATCAGCAGCAGTGACTGATATCCTTTACCGAGACAGCAATTTGCCAGTTACTGATCAACAAAACAGATCAATCTATAGTCCAGCGAAAGTTTTAACCCAACATACTACAGTAGTAACAACAACGATCCCCTTGTGATGACGTACACACATTCTCATTCATTAAAGTTTCATGCTACTGTGCAGTTTCTATTGATTTGCTGCCAATGGTATCAAAGGGATTTTCTTCATTAGGTTTCCCTTTGTTACTGTTACTCCTATTGTAATGCAGTAGCTCAACTCATGTCCTACAGCAGACATGTCCAACAGGTGGCCCACAGGCTAGAACATGGCCCAACAAAGGCTCCCGTCCAATCCCAATCCCTGTTCCAAATACAAGCAAATACATGTGGAAGGTTCAGTAAACACACTCTGTCTATCAAAACCAAACGTGGAAGAGTAACAGAGATAACACAGCGTGCAACTTGAAGGAACACAGCAGGCCAGGCAGCATTAGAGGAGCAGGAAAGCTGACGTTTCAGGTCGGGACCCTTCTTCAGAGGGAGGGAGGAAAGCAGAGTGTGTTTGAGCGAGGGACAGTGTGCTGGAGGAGGGAGTGTGTGTTATAGTGAGGGAGTGTAGGGGAAGGAGGGAGTGTGCGTGTGTGGGTATTTGTGTGTGTATGTGTGTGTGAGTGAGGGAGGGGGAATTTTCAGGAGTGAGGGAGTGTGTGTGAGTAAGTGAGTGAGAAGGAGGGGGAGTTTTCAGGAGGAAGGGAGTGTGTGTGTGTGTGAGTGAGGGAGGCAGCGGGAATGTTCAGGAGGGAGTGTGTGTGTGTGAGGGAGGAGGAGTGTTTAGGAGGGAGTGTGCGTGTGTGTGTGGGGGGGGGGAGTGTTCAGGAGGGAGCAAGTGTGTGTGTGTGAGTGAGGGAGGGGGAGTGTTCAGGAGGGAAGGAGTGTGTGTGTGAGTGTGGGACAGTGCGCAGCTTAGGTGGAGTTCTTCTCATCTTAAGATCTGATCCCTAACTGTCTAAAGCTTCAAGGATATTGATTCTGTAGGGAAAATTGTGTGTTATAGTATCATGACAGTCCAAAAACAAATCTCTCCAGTATTTCGCAGAACATTTCAGGGCTCAGTAGTTAGCACTGCTGCCTCACAGCACCAGGGACCCAGGTTCAATTCCAGCCTCGGGCGACTGTCTGTGTGGAGTTTTCTCATTCTCCCCGTGTCTGTTTGGGTTTCCTCTGGGTGCTCCGGTTTCCTCTCACAGCCCAAAGCTGTGCAGGGTAGGTGGATGGGCCATGCTAAATTGCCCATAACGTCCAGGGATGTGTATGTTAGGTGGATGAGTCATGGGAAATGCAGGATTGCAGGGGGATGGGTCTGGTGGGATGCTGGTGTGGATTTGATGGGCTAATTGGCCTGTTTACACACTGTAGGGATTCTATGAGATTCTCTATTCTGTCTATTAGCCCAGGTTAATTTGGTGCTTTCGCTTTCACTCTGGATTCCAGAGGAACTGACAGGCAACCAAAGTATTCTGAAAGGGTACAATGCTGTGCAAGGCAGAGAGTCAAGAAACATTAGGAATGTTCCATTTGGGAATGAGTGTACATGACTTGGCCCTCCAGCCTGTTCCATCATTCAATAAGATCATGGCTGATTTGATTATGCCACAACTCCACTTTCCTGACTGACCCCTCAACCCTGCCACAATCCTTGACTCCCTTGTCTATCAAAAATCTAACTCAGCCTTGAATCAATTCAATGACCAGCCTTCAACACTTTTTGTTGAAGAGAATTCTACAGATTCATAGCATGCTGAGAAAAAAAAAATCCTCACCTCCTTCCTAAAAGGGAGGCCTTATTAAGCTGTGTACTGGTGTTCTAGTCTCCACCAAAAGAGGGGACATCCACTTAGTAACCACCTTATCCAGTTCCCTCAGGATTTTATACACTTTAATAACCTCTCATTCCTCAAAACTCCAAAGTGTAGCAGGCTCGACCTGTTCAAGGAGTGTTCATAATCCTACAAACATCCTTACAGCTTTATGGCCTGTTTAAATACACAGAGCTCTGATGAATTGTGGGAATTTTTGGGAGTTCAAATCCTCTTAAATGATTCCAACTTTTTCATATTTGAGTCGATCACACACGGCCACCACCTTTAAATTATCGCACCATATATTTCCCATGTCAATAACAGTCTAATAGCTGATCAGTTGTCAGGAATCAATTAACTCCGTGATTAACTTACTGAAAACAGTAAAATACATTATAAGTCATGAAGCAGACATTACATTAAGCAACTATTGCACGTCCATAGCAGGCTAACTACCAGGCAGAGTCGTAACATTGCATACAAACAGCATTTAGAGTCCCAGGAAAGCTGATCTGGGTTACTCAGAAAGTTTCATGTGGTACATAATGTCTACACTGTTAAAGGCACATGAGAGACAGATCACAGTTATGAAGAAGTCTTGTAACAAGGCCTGGCACTCTCAGCTAAAAAGAGATCTTGTTTTCAAAAACTATAGTACAGACCATCCCTTTATAACAGAATTAAATAACAAGTACTGTTGCAAGCTCTTAGAATGTTAAGTGCATTATAAAGCTCCAATGAAGTATAAAATATACATTTTTCCTGTCAGACTAATGGCTGATGTGATTGTGATAATGGCTGGCTCTAAAGGAAGGAGTAAATGTCCATCACAGTCTGCTCTGGATCACTCTATTCAGTCATTAAGATTGTTGCAACATGTTGGAAAAAGTCAAGCCAGTTTTAAAACTTCTGAGAATGAACTAGAATAAAGTTAATTGAGGCAAGAAGCGAGCACTATCAGGACTGCAATGCACTTGGGCAGCAGAATCAGACGGCAAAATTATAAGGCCATCAGAAGTAGGAGCAGAAGTAGGCCATTCAGCCTATCATGTCTGCCTAGCCATCCAACAAGATCATGGCTGATCTGATGATTTGCAAATTCTCTTTGCTTGCTCCAGGGCACAATGTCTGGACCAAGCCGGTGCCGGGGCATAAAGCAGGGGTCTAGCTGAACAACCTTCTCAGATGCAGCTCCCTAATTGGTTGCATGCACGCTCACTTTATGGGATACTGCAGACCCAATGACAGGACTGGAAGCTGTTGCAGTTTCAATGGCCCCATTGGAAAATTGGTCCCTGCTGACATCAAAAGAAAAATAACTTCAGTAATGCTGAATAAAGATACATTTTACCAGAGCCCATTCACCAGTCAACACACTCTTCTCCTGCAGGATAAAAATACTGTTCCCCTTCACACTGTTACTTCTTGCAAATTGCCCTGGTAAGTGCAAAACAATGAGCTTTGACAAAGCATGACTTTTTTCCAGTAACAGTGAAGTACTGTCCTACCAAATGATTAAACGAAAGGCTTGCATTTATATAGAACCTTTCATGAACCACCAGTCATGTCAAAGCATTTTACAACAAATGGAATACTTTCCTTTAGCGTAATCATTGTTTTCATGTAGAAAGGCAAATCAGAGAACATGAAGATGCCTCACCATGGATGCACCCTCAGTGGAATAAATCTCAAAGAAAATTTGAAAGAGTGTAAAGCTTGATGGCTCATTACTTTATTAAAGCTGAGTAAAATCAAAATGAAAGTTCTTGTGGAGAACTCCAGTTGTCCTGGGTCTCTATGACGTGGATCTGTGGCTTCACAAGACAGGCTACAGATTTAAGGATACTTTTAGTGACTGACTAGCACATGTCTGGCTGTATCCGGCAATATTTGGTTTGCTCCTTGGTGAGAAGATGAGGCCACAGTAGAACATGTCAGCACACCAATATCAGCTCTTGACCGAACAACTACAGAGCTACAAAGAAAATAACCAAACCACACATTGTAATCGAGTTACTTGCAAATCGGGAAGCCTGGATACATGATTTTGATGCATAATATTATTGTTCCATGAATCATAGAATCCCTACAGCGTGGAAGCAGGCCATTCAGCTCATTGAGTCTACACCAACCCTTCAAAGAGCAATCCACCCAAACCCTACGTTTCTCATGGCTAATCCACCTAGCCTGCACATCCCTGGACATTATGGACAATTTATCATGGCCAATCCACCTAACCTGCACATCTTTACACTACAGGAAGAAACTGGAGCACCCGGAGGAAACCCACACAGACATGGGGAGAACATGCAAACTCCACACAGTCAGTCACCTGAGTCTGGAATCAAACCCAGGTCCCTGGTGCTGTAAGGCAGCAGTGTTAACCACTGAGCCACCATGCTGCCCCAAACGTACTTTGGTAAGTCCTAAAGTATCATTTCACCAGCTCTGTAGATTTTACAGTGTCTGGCCAAATTTCCCAGTCAAGAACACTGTTACCATGGTACCAGGTCCTGTAGGGAGCTTGTGTCTTTGGTCAGGACCAATGGAGACTGCAGATCAAATAGGCTGTTGCAACATTATTTTATATTAAATATTCTTCCAATTATTTACACGGCAATGCTCATCACAGGGATTAACAGCACCATCTCTCTTCAGAGTCTGAGTCAAAAACATAAATTGCCAGAGAAACTCAACAGGTCTGGCAGTGCCTGTGGAGAGAAAACACAGAGTTAACAGAATCAAAGCTTAGAGTCAAGTGACTCTTCAGAACCAATTGAACACCTTTGCTGTGAAGAAGGGTCACCGGACATGAAATGTTAACTTTACTTTCTCTCCACAGATGCTCCCAGACTTGCAGGATTTTTCCAGCTTACAGTTACAACTTACAATTTCTGTTCAAGATTGCCAGCATCCACAATTCTTTATTCTACTTTGTTCTCTCCAGAGTCTGTTGTTATGACATCTCTTATGTCACTGATGAAGTAGACTGACTATTTACATAGTTAGCATTGACCCTTTACACTACAGCAGGAAACGTAATGACTGTAGCAAGGTGAACACGGTCCTCCCTAGGCTTCCCTCATATGCCCCTCCTCCACCTCTGTCACAGCCCATCCTGAATCTGGAATGAAACCTGCGTCCCACCTCAGTTCCCAGAGTCTACAAGGTCTTGCAGAACCCTACACCAGCATTCCTAACCCAACTAGACGTCTGGCCTTGCAATCTGCCTGAGTAGAGGGTGGGGAACAAGGGGTGATGTAAGAATTTCCAAAGAATGCAGGGACACCAAGAGATCTGAAATTCTCGTCAGCTATTGGCACTCCTCCCCTTACTCCCACCCCAGCTTCTGGCACATCAATGAGATAAAACTCCCACTCTGTTCAGAGTTTATCTTCAGCTTTAGGAGTACATCAAATCTTGTAATGGGCTCCAAGTTAGCCTCAACTCCATATCCATGCTTTTAATGTTCTAAAAATATTAGATCATGCCAGGTAACAGTAAATAAAACAGTAGTTTCAACATTCAACACAAGCAGATCCTTTAACCAGCAGATCCTGGAGTTCACTTCTGCTGAAATGCCACACCCCTGTGGGTATTTGTTTACTACTGTACTCAAACCTATTGGTTTCAACAAGTGCTGTTACTTCAGATGGTCATACGAACATGACTTTAAATAAGTCTCACCTGTGCAAACATTGCTTCATTAAAAAAAAGTAGGCAATAGTTTCTTTGGCTACAGTTTGCACATTTCCTTCATATCAGTTTTTATGATAACAACTGTTCTTTCCACTCCATTACTCAAACTAAGAGTCAACACTATTGTGCCTGAGCAAGAAAAATGAATCATCTACAACGCAGTGAGTCTCTGAGGGTATGTAGTACCTCATTTTCCAAATCTTTGAATCTAATCCAGACCTATTTTATTTATGTGTGAAAAACCTCTGTATGGATTTTGTAAATAACCATTTTTCATTGTTTACATAATCACATTCTTACTGTTGGACTGCTGAATTTTTTCTCTTTAAAAATCTATCGTCGATTCTGTGATAAATGCCTACAATCTTCATGATTTTTCAGATTAGTTTGTGTCCCAAGTAAAGGTTGGTGGCTGGGCCAGCATGGGTTTCAATGGATTTATAATGCAACAGATCAGCATTAATATCCCCAATAATGTGGTGCTAGAATTATTGATCATTTCACAATGATTGGAGATGTTTGGGGAATTTAAATCTTTTAACTCGTCAAGATTGACAGACCTGGCTTCCAGTCTGGTGAGGGAAGCTGGCGAAACAAACACAGAATCAAACAGGTTCAAGATCTGGCCAGTGGAAGGGGGAACACTCTGTCTGAGGGATGAGAAACTTTTGAGGTTTAGGATGGAAATTGGAAGGGTCCAGAATGGAGTCATGAGGAGTGTCAATAAGGTGAATGCCAAGTGTCTTTTCCCTACAATGGGGGATTTCAAGATAAGGGGCATACTTTTAAGAAGAGAGAGATTTAAAAAAGACGGGCAAAGTTTTTACACAGAGAGTGGTTTGTGTGTGGCATGAACTTCCACAGGAAGTGGTGGATGCGGGTACAGTTTGGAGGGATATGGGCCAAGCACAGGCAGATGGGAACAGTTTAGTTGACAACATTGTCAGCATGGACTGGTTGGACCGAAGGGTCTGTTTCCACGCTGTTTGACTCTAAGACTCCATAATAAGTGCAAGGAGTAGGACTCAATTACCAGAGGAGACAGAGAGATTGGGCAAGGCATAGTGAAAGGAACTTGCATCTTGGATTTACCAATGTTCACCTCCTTTCATCTGCCAGGTTTTCTGAGGCTGGTGAGTCTCAGTGATGTACAGGTTTATTGGAAATGGTAGATGAAGGGAGAGTGTGGGTTGAGATTGGGATTCAGATTTTTAACCCAGCTCAAACGTATACATTTTTAGGATAAAAATCCCCAGTACTTTTAATTCAGTAAGTATAAGCTGGGCCTTAAATACCACAACTAAGTTTGGCATTTGGATAAGGCACCAAGCTCAACAGTGCCATACGGGTGATTTTACATTTCTAAAATGGGACAGAATTTTCCCAGACCATGAACAGCATGGGCATTGGTGAGTCAGTTGGGAAAATACTGTGTGCTCTGCAGAAACAAGCTTCTGAACGTTGAGAGAGAAATGTGTTAACCGTGCCAACTGTGTCCCCTGAGCACTGTTGTTTTCACTACAGGCAATTTATAATGGCCGCTCCTGACTGCCATTACTTGACTCGCTTCATGACTGGGCTGGGCTTTAAAAATGGCACTGGCGCCAGGAATTCTGGGGTGTCCAGCAGTGATGAGTATACCTCAGTCTCATGGGAAAGGGAAGGCAGGATGAGCGGGATGCCATTCAGACGTGGTGCATGGTTAATGAGACAAATTTCAGAGAATAGAGTGAGATATCTCACTCAGGCTCATAGAGAGACAGACCCTCCATAAAACCCACCAAAATTGACACTTAGCCGATACCTTGTAAAGTTCAGTACATGGTATCTGTGTGGGGTGGATACACTTATGGAGTTAACAACGATGGACGCTGCACTGAATTATGATTTAGAGTATGGAGCATCAGCTGGAATAATATAAAACTAACAAACTGCACCACAAATCAGTACACAATTAAATGTGATGCCATTTTTTGAGCTCAATGCTCAAGCCAACATCCTCTCATAAACTCACAGAGCTGACTGGAATATTCAGCAACTTGAGGGTGCTATACCCCCTTACCTATACCAGTGCTAATTACAGTTTTACAAGTTCATTTCTAGTTGATTTCTTCCAGTTTTTACTCCAAATCTTTGGTGCTTTCTCTATTTGCTTCAAGTTCCAAAAGGTTACAAGGAGTGGGTCTGGCAGGCATTAAAATATATTATTTTTCCCAATTCCTAGGCTTCTGTACAAACAGTTTGCTCCTAAATATGTGTGTGTTAGTCGGCATTCACAATGTAATAAAGTATGACCTGAAGAATAAACAGAAGTTACACAGAGGAGAAGTTGCTGGAAGAAGGAAGGGCAGATCATTTCGCAGCGAATAATTCTCCTACCTGATTGTCAGCAATGAAAGAAAGTGTGCTACATTTGTGCTTCGCCCTCACCATAATCTGCCATCTACCACAGCACAGTTGCAGCTTCACAGTACAGCAAGGGTTGCACTGACTGTGGCTATGAACTTCTCAGCAACTAGCTTCTTTCAAGCTGGAACTGGAGGTATCTCACAGTTTACTATCACTGTTGGGAAAGGAAAATGTCACAGAGGCTTCCTACTCAAAGACAGCAGCCACATTATATCCCTCCTGGCAGAGATGAGCAGGCCAAGCAAGCACATGGCTTCAATAGGAATACAATAGTGTATATGTGCCAATAGTGCAGTGTTCCACTGTCTGTGTACATATTGTTTTGTTAAATACTAGACTGGAAAGGGATTATGCTCCCACTAGATCTAACTGTAGTGTGACCACAGATGGCAAATCATGTTGAGTCAATGCCCAGTATTGGTCAGATTCACCACAGCACACTCCCTTTTGGAGATGGAGCCCCATTTTCACATTGAGGGTACCCTCCCCAGTGTTGTGTGCCACTGCCATCGTGCTGAACAGGATAAATTTTGAGCTCATGCAGCAACACAAAATTGGGCATCCATGAAGCAAGGCAGGCCATCATCAGCAGAATTGTATTCAACTGCAATCTGTAAACTCATGCCTCAGCATATCCTTGCTCCACCATTAACATCAAGCCAGGGGATCAACCATAGTTCACTGAAGTGTGCAAGAGGGCATGCCAAGAGTAACACTAGGCATAACTAAAAATAAGGTGTTAACCTGGTAAAGCTACAACATAAGATTACTTGCGTGCTAAGCAGTGTCAGCATCATGTGGTGGATACAGTTAGAAAACTCCATAATCATTGGATAAAATACAACCTACGTAGTGTTGTTGCGTCCAGTCATGAATGATGCTGTACAATGTATCAACTTACTAGAAAAGAAGGAGGTTCTGCAAATATCCCCACTTTCAATGATATGGGAATCCAGTAACGTGTAAGAGATGAGGCTAAAGCCTTTGCAAGCATCATATTTTTGTAAGTAGTATTCACAGCTAACAGAAGGATACTATCAGTCACAAAGAAGTTCCGCCTATCACACATATGATTAATTTGCTATGTGAATTTCAGTTCTGGTGTGATGCTAGGTATATAGGCTGTATATTAGCTTTCAAAAGCTGGCAAATCACATGAAATAACATTTCTCATTGGTTGTTCACAACAAGTAAGGTACTTACCTTCCCCAACTAACCCATGTTTTCAAAACCCACAATGCAGTGCTCAACATTAAATATGATTCTGTAACTGGTTAACATTTGCTGGATAATCTTGAATGACCAAAGTATCACATTGATACCCAAGTTATTATTGTCAATCAGGCATGCAGTGTGATGCATGTGCACATACTGGATGTTACATGTGTTAAAGGGCCCAGTTATTTGCAGACAGACAGAACATGTACACATGATGCAGTTGTTTCAACTCAACAAAATAAGTAACGGCCAGTTGCTGGCTTGTTTCTTAGGGCAACGCCTTGACCAATCAGAATCAATCCGCCTGATTTAAAATTTAAATAAAATCTAACAGTTTACTGTCAATCATCATTAATTGGTGCATTCTCCATGGCAAAGCAATCAAAGTCCACTTGCCAACCAACTTGCTCTCTCCTCTCATGCAGTATAAATCTTAGTTTTCCCTTTGAATTCATAAACTGTCCTGCAAATTGACAAGTGCAAGATGAAAAGCATTGACAAAATGCATGTTTTTTCAGCAATGCTCAAGTTCTGTATGAGCAGGAAGTTACTTCCCTTACAGCAGATTTTGGAAATATCACAGTCGTGCCACATAATATGAGATTCAGAAGGGTGAGGAAACGCTCACATCCACCAGGTACCAGTTCCTCTGGTTTCCTGGCCTCATGTAAAAACTACTCATTTGCCTGAATGCCATTGACAAGTTGCACAATGTTCACCTCACCCTTGTTTTCACCTTGGACAGCCTTACTGCTCCTCGATTTTACAAGTTACACGACATAGAAAATCAATGTGATGTGGTCAAATTTGCTGTTGATACCAAACTGAGATGAACAATGGGATTGGGCCAAATGGTTCAAAATGTACAGAGTGAGCTGGATATAACAATAATTTTGGTAGATCAAAATGGAAAATTAAATTTAAATGCAGACTGGAACAAACCACAGTCTATAAAACAGAGCAAAAAGTAACTTTCTTTCCACATAAATAGCACTAAGAATGAAATTCAAAAACACCTACGAGTAAACATGGACAACTAATGCAGAGCAACAAATCAACAAGCTGTCAGAATATTGAATAACAAAGTAAGAATAGGTGAATAGATTTGAAGTCTCAATCAAAGTACAATCCCTGGGTCAAATTATACCTTAGGTTTAGGTCTAGTTCTGGTTACAGACAAATGAGACAGTCAACCAGCGAATGGAAAGCAGAAGTAAAGCCAATGTGTGATGGTTTTATTTAAGAGTAATGGTTAAAGAAACTCCAGGTTTTAGCATGTAAAACAGGCATATGAGAGGTCGTCTCAGGAGATATTGAAGATAGTAAATACACAGAACTGGCGAATCCAAGATCATACTTTAAATTAACTCTTGCAGTTGGACAGAAGAACGTTCTGATCCAGTAAAAGATATTTAGGACTGATGTTAAGAGTTTCTTTTTCACACAGTGAATGATCAACATTTGAACTGAATGCTCTGGAAGAACAGTGAAGGCAATAAACCCCAATGCATAGAATAGAATCCCTACGGTGTGGAAACAGGCCATTTGGCCCATTGAAGAGCAGCCCACCCAGGCCCATTCCTCCTGTAACCCTGCATTTCCCAAGGCTAAACCACCTAGTCTGCCCATCCCTGAACACTAGGGGCAATTTAGCATAGCCAATGCACCTAACTTACACATCTTTGGACTGGGTGAAGAAACTGCAGCACCTGGTGAAAACCCACGCAGACACGGGGAGAATGTGCAAACTCCACACAGACAGTCACCCAAGGGTGGAATCAAACCTGGATCCCTGGTGCTGTGAGGCAGCAGTACTAACCACTGAGCCACCGTGCCGTCCCAAACTCCCCATTTAAGAAACAATTTGATTCGATAATGGAGGGCTATAAGGGGTTTAGGTGGATAAATTACACTCATTGTAAGTTTAATTGTCATTCCCTTCTTGGGGTAGAAGATTGTTCATGGTCACAAAATGTCGATTTCAAAAGGGCAGTTACATGAGCATATACCATTTCAAAGTAAATCCCTTTCCAAATTAGAGTACTGAACACTTGAATCATGAACAGTCAAAGGTTTTCCGTAATTTTAAAATTCACTTCCCTGCACCACAGATATCATTAAGCTGGAATGGAGTTTCACAAGTTTTGATCATTCTCAAGTACTGCGAGCAAGATCAATTCTCTGTAAATGCTTTATTTTCCAAGTGTCTTTCTCCCCTCTTTCTGTTGCTGACTCACAGTTGATATCATAGGTTGAAACCTAGCATATCGCAAATTGGAAATTTGGTCAGTCAGTATAATGTCAATACTATCTGAGATAACTCTTGGAATACAGCCTAAAGGAAGTGCAATGCTTTTGCTGGTCATTAATCACATCAATATGGTGCATTAAAAATGATGCACTTTTTTTTTGTTCATTGAAAGTCAATAGGGGAGATCCTCAAAAGACGATTCATTTACTGAAACTACCCTTCAGCAAGTTTTGATATGCTTCAGGAGACACAGTTACTGACTTGTCTCCAATATTTATATTATTCACCAAACAATCAGGATACAATGTTTAAAGCATTGTTAGACCTGCGCACATCTTTTATTTGAAGGAATCCTTTCCAGAAATGCCTTTGAAACCAATTGATTAACTGGAAGTAACTGGAATGCCTTGTTTGTTCTATCAGTCATAACATTAGTACCCCAGAAACTCTGCAAATTAAGTGCAACAAAACATGAATATTGTTTCACTTCATACTGAAACATCCATAAGCCGTGTGGAAGACTGAAGGGTGACATTCAGGCAGATCTGGAATAGGATCCTGACTCATGAAATCAAAACACCGGAAGCTGGTTATTGCATGTGTAGTCTTATAAAGAATCAAATCTCCACAGGGGACGCAGAGGAATGACACTCAATTAAAAGGCAGAAGCCACTTTCAAGGTCACTCTTCCCAGATAAATATCAGAATTGTATTTCATTTAAAAATTGCTATGAACTGAGTTCAAAATCATTCCTAAAGATGTTTAAAGCATAGTTCTTCGAAAAACCAGTCACTTTATTTAACCTTTTCATGTGGTAATGTGAATATGATTCAGTTCCCCCAGTATACAATCACAGTCCCCACTATAGTATGGCTTTCATTGTGACTCGTTTGCCACTGGGTAAAAATACATAATCTGATTACTACCCAAGCAGTAGAAAATCTTAATCAAGATAAGCTTTTCAAAATCAAATTTCACACAGTAGCATTCCACTTAAGAGATTTCACTGAACAGCATACTGCTAACATTAAATACTGTGATATGGAACCTTGGTTACTTCATTATCCCTTTAAGTTTCAATCAGCTCCTCTGTTTGCTGGCAGAAACTTGCATCTCTTTGAGATTAATGTAACACGATGACACAATGTGCTGTTTGTACATTTGAAAGCCTGAACCTATTATAACATCAAGGTGTCCCTAATGCAGCTCCTGGATCTTCAACTGATATTTGAGATTATGCAGTCTTTAGTCATATATCTTTAGTTATTATATTAATTCTTACCTATTGATGGCAGTAGCAGCTGGGTTAAACCAACAATGAGCCTATGAGGCTGATGCTCTTCCAAATATAGAACAGGCTGAATGAAAGACTAAATTAGAGATCACACACCCAGTCACTTGACTTCATCTCAGAACTGCCAATATGGTGCATGCAAATTATTAAATGATGGAAAATTCCCCTTTATTGCTGGCCTAAGGCCTTGCACATTTACCTTTTATTTAAATAGAAACAATTTTAAACCAGCAGAGACCTGCAAAATATCTGCCATCAAATTATTATCTTTATTGCAACAGCACTTATTTGATACAACATTTCTCATTCTTTCTCTAACAGAACTAAGCAGAACCAAAACATTTCACTCAGGAAGAAGCTACATAAAACTGGCCGTGTGTGAAAACAAGCCTAAGGATCTAAGTACAAATTTTATCAAGACTCTGCCCTTGTGAATTGTTTATTATCATTGAATACAAAAGTCTAATTGGACACTAAATAAAAACCGAAAGAACTGCGGATGCTGTAAATCAGAAACAAAAACAGAAGTTGCTGGAAAAGCTCAGCAGGTCTGGCAGCATCTGTGAAGAAAAAATCAGAGTTAACGTTTTGGGTCCTGCTACCCTTCCTCAGAACTGAGAACCTCAGTTGAAGATCCAGGAGCTGCATTAGGGACACCTTGATGTTATGATAGGTTCAGGCTTTCAAACGTACAAACAGCACATTGTGTCGTCTCTAATTGGAGACTGTTCACTACCAAGCTCAAAAGACAGATTTACCTCTGGTGATTGGGCTTAGTACTTAAGGAGTAGACGCTCTATTTCTTTGATGTCTCCATGTTTTAAGCACAGCATTAAAGAAATCAACTTCCTAACTTTGAACCATGTTCCATGACAATGTCCTCACTTATCATTCATGTTTTGTGGCAACATTATAACTGCTCCTTCCTTCAGTCTATGTTTGTACAGTGGCATGTCTATTGGAGTTTGAATGTGCAGAAACTCTGGGGTTGGTAGACTGTCATTATGTCCTTTGCCAATAGTATCGCAAACATTAGATTCATTATTTTAGAGGTGTCACTTTTGGTTTTAGAAATTAAAGTGATAAATGCAAGATACAATGAAATATCTGTTTGAGAAACTAATGGACAACCTTGAAATAACTGTAATTTAAACAGATCTGGGTTAATTATAGTTCAAAGAGTAGCCTGTGTTTAGTTAATAAGTCAGTGTTAGAAGGGAGGAAACAAACAAAGGGTAAGCAATCTCTGGTAGGGATAGGAAATCTAAGTTATTTCAATAAAAAGATATACTTGTTCATGTGGGTCCTAGAAACAAGAAGATTTTTGAAGATAAAAGATAATTAATTTAAATTTTCCAGCTGTAGCATCCAACACTTTGTTTTGATTTCTGTTTATGTGTTTACTCACAGAAACAGGCAGCTGCAGCTTTATTCTTCCATAGTTTGAAGCCCATTGAGTGTCAAGGGAGCAAAAGAATTATGTTTGCCAAGCCTGCACCTTAAACAGAGAAAATATTAACTTTATCGTTCATTGCATGGAATACAGATGGGTGGTCTTACTCTGTTTGGAGGCAGAGTTCATAACAGGAAAAGAGGCAGGAACATTTGCCTTGTGTGGGGCTAGTGGAAGAAGTTTACAATAATTCTAACAGTGAAAGCAAGCAGTTCATCATGAAATCAGGCAAAGAGTTCTGCTAGGAGCTGTGAAGTAGTGGAAATTAAAGCAGAATGTGATATGAAACAAAAAGGAAGTCTCTATTTTGAAAGTCACTAAGCAAGAATACATATGAGACCCATGTTTAAGATGAGAAGTTTGCAGTTTTGGAATTTTGAAGAAAAATTGGAGCATTGCCTGGCTAAAAGAATTGGAGTGATTCTCATGGTATCCCAGATCTTGAATAATAGTTGGACTATTGAGGAGAAATAATTGTGAATCCCAATGAGCTATGGCATATCAAAATAATCTATAGAGACTTTTAGCTTCCAACAGTTAGGTAATGGGGGTACCAGTTACTTTCCAGCTATCTCATTCTGCTAAATAATATTCCATGATTTCTCCAAGTTAAAAAAGAAATTCAATTTTTCACAGCTGCTTCATTAAATAAAATAGTATTAACTTGCAGTTTAAATTATTAAAACAATCACAGCTCAGGGTCAGATATCCACTGTCAAATATGGTTGAGCACAGCCCATAAACTTTCTGTCTCCAACAGACAACTGACTTGTGAACAGACTTTGGAACCAGTTTAATGAAAGGAATCAATCAAGCATCAAAAAATCAGGATGACTGCGTGACCCTGCTGGAGAAATAATTGTGTTATTTGTATGTGGCAAAAATCTACAACATTTTGTAATCGCAACCTGGTGTCATTACCAGTAATTAATTGATTTATTTGCTCAATCCAGAAATGTTACGAGATGTTAATGTTAAATGTTACGAACATAGATATGCTGAGAGGAGGTGCTCTACACAACGTTAACAATTCTAATGGATAGGGTGGGGGATTACTGGCAGAGTTCACACTCAGATAGTGATAAATGGCAGATTCTTCCAAGCAAATTGCATGACTTGATGAACTGCGATCAGGTTTTGTATTGCGCATTTATAAAATAGACCACCCTGTGTTCCAGCATGACATCTTCTGCATTAATCACCACAGCCAATTATATGCAGGATATAAAAAGACTTTTCCATGTTTGTTTTGTGAGAATATTGGCTGTTATATTTTCTTGTGTTGATAATTAAAATTGTACCTCTGTGCTGATTACATTGACAGAATTTATTCTTAGAATACTCTTAGCATTCTGCTCTTTTGCACTGTGTTTTAAAAATATATGATTTATTTCTCAAGTCAAAGGCTTGACTATGAATTTGTGGCTGAACACCTTTCACAATATGATACCATTCATACCCATTGTAGAGACCCTCACTAATTTTTGCTTTTTTGGGAGAACAGTGAGTTGAGGATAGGATGGGTTGAACTTTGAACAACATTATGTTTTTTACAAGGACAGCAAATGCAGATGTTTGCTTTTGGCGACGACAATTTAATTACCAATCTAAAGAACATAATTCAGCACTAAGTGTTGCCATGCCCCAGGCTGGCAAATGTTTGGATATTGAGTTGGTCAGTCAAGGAAGGACCAGTGTTATCCAGCCAGAGAATACTGATTTTAAAAAAAAGAGAACCAGTTCTGACTGGTTTTGGAAGCCTTCTGGACTGGCTGCTTGTTTTACACTCTCTAGTTTTACATCCAGTTAAAGAATTGTTGAACGTTCTGAGAAAAGAATCCCTATCTGTCAAAAATAAGCAAATGCTTCTGGAAATTGACTGAAACTGTTTGCATTCACAGATAACTGCAAAATTAGATGTACAGCTAAGTGTCTGTTGAACAACCCATTGTCTAAGGACTGCATGAAGGCCTAGTATCCATCACGTGAAACTGTTTAACTGAACTGGCAAATTATAATTCTCTTATTTCCTTTTATCTGTCAGTCTGACTGTAAATGTGTGACTGGGGCTCTGATCAAAGTAGATTAGGTTTCATTCATAGATATTAATTAGATTACCTTTTTGTTTAGCTTTGACCTGGTTGCGTTACAGTGTTAATAATAAATTGTAAATTTTTGTTTCGGTTATAAATGTGGTATCCAAGATCTGTTATTTATACAGTCTGGTATGGTATAATTGAGCAATTTTGAGGGTCATTGAATATTTTAATTTCATTGTGTGTGAATTCAATGATAGATTTGTGCTGGCTTGCTATCCTTTGTCGTAACACCATCCATGTGTGGAAAGCTGGCAAGTCATGATGGGATGACAAATTTAATGTTTTTGGATCACAAACCATGCATGTGGCATCATCTAAAAGAAATTTCTTATATAAGGACAGTGACTAACCATTTAATTTTCCACAAGGAGTAGGGCATGGCCTCCTTTCAATGACTCCCTTCAGCAGTGCAATTCAGATCTACAATTCAGGATTTGAGGAGATCCTAACCCAAACCTATGCCGTTCCCAACTCAGTGACTCAGTCAGTGACAGCTAAGTGTGACTGGCCACCATAGTGCTACAGTAATAATCCACCCTGAGTAAGAATGCACAGGGTTTGCTGGTGGCTATTTTAATGATGAAAGTGACTTGCTATTCACTAACAGAGCATTGAAAATAAACACAGATGTTTTTGTTTGAGGTACATGAAAGAATTGTCAGCAAGAGTGACAAATACAAAATATTAGTACATTAAGGTTAAATGTAATGGAAAACAAGTGACAAACCGACATGGTATGAATCCAGAATGCTCACGCTGTATCCGCTCTCTGTTTACAGCTGCAACAATATACAGGAAATGCCAATAAGCTTTTTTTAAAAAAAAACTGGCTCTAAAAAGCAAACTTGCTTCCTGTGAATTTTACCCATTAAACCAGAGGACACAGCACATTTGTTAAATTGAATGCGCTTCGATTTGATACAGTTTTGTGAATATTAGGGTACTTGGTGCTGATCTCAGGTATCATTTACAACTTTCAATTCACTATCATAAAAAGCTATTTCAAGATAGTCTGATCCAAATAACAATTAATGCCTCACTTATCTTAATCATAAATTTTTTGAATTCCCAAAATGTATTTGTATAAAACATTGCATGTGACTCTAAGGTTTTGGAGTAGACCTGTAGCTCGGGTTGTGAGTGTTGAGGTTGGTTGGCTCGCCGAGCTGGTTTGTTGTTTCGCAGATGTTTCGTTATCGTGCTTGGCAACATCCTCAGTGCAGCCTCTGTACATGAACACCAACTGGCTACAAAAAGACATGACCAATGCTCACTCATCTCAATCCACATGGACAAGGAGAACCACGACTTCGACTGGGATAACACCAAGATCCTGGGACAGGCTAGGCAGAGACAAGCACGAGAATTCCTGAAAGCACGGCACTCCACGAAGCATGCCATTAATAAACACATTGAACTCGATCCCATACACATTCCACTACGGAGGAAACCCGGAAGTGAGGTAATCCATCGCAACGGACCCCAGAGTTTAAAAACCAGATGGGAAAACACACCGACGCTTCATCAGAGGCTGCACTTAGGATGTTACCAAGCATGGTAACGGAACGTCTGCGGAACAACAAACCAGCTCGGCGAGCCAACCAGCCTCAACACATTGCATGTGAATATTATTTAACACCCTTACTTCCTGTCTCATGATTTGCTCTTACAACAACAACTTGGATTTCTAAAGAACTTCTACTGTAACAAAACCTCTCAAGGCACTTCACAGGAGCACTACAAAGCAAAGATTTGACACTGAGCCACATAAAGAGACTTTAGGGCAGATGACACTAAACCTTGTCAAGCGGGCAGGTTTTAAGAAGGGAGACACAGAGGATGAGAGAGCAAATTACACAGCGTAGGGCCTAGGCAGCTGAAATCAAGACTCCCAATGGAAGAACTGATGCTTGAAAGTCCAGAATTAGAGGAGCAAAGCTATCTGAAGAGGTTGTGGGGTTGGAGGAAATTCCACAGATAGGGAGGCACAGCAGCAACGTACCTCATAACAACACCATGTCTGGGTTATCAATACAGCTTCTGAACTTAAACTGCCCAAAAATCTTTTTATATTTTGAAATAACTCCACAGAGGCTGGTTTCTTTCCACCAAGTCACCTTTTATTTATATGTGGAGAGCACTTGACACTGATCCAACTCCCTCAGAGTAACAGGATGTCTGACACCCCTGTTCTTATCTGTCAGCCAAGGCTCCCTGATTGGGATTGTTAATCTGGTCCAATTAGGGAACTCATATTCCATGAGGTCCCACCTGGCTGACTTCATAACAATCACTACATTCTTAACATAGCTTAACCTGCAGGCCTTCCAATAGCAGTTGGTGATGTAGTGCCTGTAATTCCACATATATCTGCAATTCTAAAAACTCTCTCTGCCAACTGTCTTACCTTCCCCATCCAGAATCATAGAATTGTACGACATGGATACAGACCCTTCAGTCCAACTCATCTATGCTGACCAGCTTGGTCTAAATTAATCTGGTCCCATTTGCCTGCATTTGGCCCATATCCCTCTAAACCCTTCCTATTCATATACCAATCCAGATGCCTTTTAAATGCTGTAATTGTACCAGCCTCCACCACTTCCTTCAGCAGCTTATTCCATACACACACTACTCTCCTGGTGAAAAAGTTGCCCCCTAAGTCTCCTTTAAATCTTTCCCCTCTCACCTTAAACTCATGCCCTCTAGTTCTGTACTCCCCTACCCTTGGAAAAAGACCTTGGCTAGTCATCCTCTCTGTGCCCCTCATGATTTTATAAACCTCTATAAGGCTCATCCCATAGCCTCTGATGCTCCAGGGAAAATAGCCCCAGCCTATTCAGCCTCTCCCTATAGCTCAAACCCTCCAACCCCTGCAACTTCCTTGTAAATCTTTCCTGCACCCTTTCAAGTTTAACATTTTTCCTATAGCAGGGAGACTGGAAGTGAAGACAGTATTCTAAAAGTGGCCTAACCAATGGCCTGTACAGCTGCAACAAGACACGCCAATTCTTATATGCAATGAATTGACCAATAAAGGCAAGTGCACCAAACACCTTCTTCATTACCCTGTCTACCTGTCTACCTTCAAGGAACTATGAACCCGTACCTCAAGGTCTCTTTGTTCAGCAACGCTCTCCAGTACCCTACCACTAAGTGTATAGGTCCTGGCCTGATTTGCCTTACCAAAATGCAACACCTGATATTTATCTAAATTAATCTCCATCTGCCATTCCTTGGCCTAGTGGCCCATCTGATCAAGGTCCCAATGTATCCTGAGATAACTTTCTTCATTGTCCACTACACCATCAATTTTGGTGTCATTTGCAAACATACTATCCATACCTCCTATAATCACATCCAAATCATTTATATAAATGACAAAAAGTAGTGGACCAGCACTAATCCTTGTGGCACTGACCACTGGTCACAGACCTCCAGTCCAAAAAACAATCCTCCATCACCACCCTCTGTCTCCTATCTTTGTATCCTGCCAATTTTGCATCCAAATGGCTAGCTCTCTCTGGATTACATGTAATCTAAGTTTATTAACCAGACTACCATCCGGAACCTTGTTGACCGCCTTGATGAAGTCCATATACAGAATGTCCACCACTCTGCCTCAATCAATCTTCTTTGTCACTGCTTCAAAAAACCCGATCAAGTTAGTGAGACACCATTTCCCACGCATGATGACCATTCCTAATTATTCCTTGCCTTTCCAAACACATGTACACTCTGTCTTCCAGAATCCCCTCCAACAACTTACCCACCATCGATGTCAGGCTCACTGGTCTATTGTTCCCTGGCTTCATCTTACCACGTTTCTTAAATAATGGCACCACAGTCACCCTCCAGTCTTCTGGCACCTCACCCATGGCTATTGATGATAAAAAATATCTCAGCAAGAGGCCTAGTTATCACTTCCCTAGCTTCCCACAAAGTTCTAAGGTACACCTGATCAAGTCCCAGGGATTTATCGTCTTTATGCGTTTTAAGACATCTATCCCTGAATTATGGTCCCTAAAACCATTCTGCCACCTAAGTCCCACCACTGCTTCTCATGGCTCCAATCCTGACTGTTGTCTTGAGCAGGTTGCCCAACCCATGTCTTTCTCCCCAGCCTTGCCATTCTGCCTTTACTGCCTTTATTTACTGCCTTTTCCTTAAATCAGACCCTACGATTAGCCTAGCAGCTTTGCCACTCTGATTTTATCCAGGTTACAATTCTGCTTGTGAATTTCTTTGGGGCCTTACCCTCAAACTTCCAACTCTCCACCCACCCTCATTTCTTCCAGGCCTAGCACCAAGTTTTACATTTGATTTTAGGAAAATAAGCCTCAAAAAAAAAGCAAATGACAGTTTCCTGATTTTTATTCTTCTGCTTCTCTCTGGTTTCCTACTCTCATTTCCAACCACAATGCTATCCATGCCTCCCAACTCACATGGCGCCACTTATTCTCCTCCTGGATTATCTGGTTCACTTTCATCCCATGTCACTGCCCCACTCATAGTCTGAGGTGTAGGCAGTCTTCAATATTTAATGTCGTTTTGCCCAGACTTTCCTACGTAAACTGAAAAAGAGAAGTGATGGGAAATTAAAATAACTTTGTTACAAATAAAGAGCGAGTGAAAAACACGCATCAAGCGAAACAGAAAAGCAGAACCAAAACAGGAGAAACACAAAGAGAAACAATGTCACGTTTAGAACTTTTTGATTGAAACATTTTTGAATATGGATAGTGTTACTGTCTAAAGTGTCCTATTTGAAAACATGATGTATTTGTGCAAATACAATAAGCTACTGAAATGATACGTGTTACAATTAGTCCAAGATCAACTTGGTATTGTTTCCAATACACTGAAATAAATGTGTTAATCCTTCTCCAGAACTAGTAAACATCTCACATTCAACATGTTGGGAAGCCTAAAATAAATCAAATGAATGATGATTTACAAATAGCTTTGTCTCACCAATGGTTTCTTGGTCTGACTGCAGAAAGAATGAAATTCATGTGGAAATGGTGTGAACAGCCAGGTTGGATTCCAAAAGAATACTACTATTCTGTTCAGCTCCTGGTCTGTGCTATTGCATATCAGACGTTGGCAGGATGGCAAAATTCTCAGATCACATATGGGAGTGACTAGACTACTTGTACCCAAGTGATTATCTGAGGCAAATTCCTAAATTTGTAGCAACTGGCAAGGAATTGACAAAGCTAGGTTATGGCAACACAATTTACACACTTAATATAAGCAATGTTGTACAACATCTACTCGATTTAACTGTCAAATTATCTGGCACACTACATCACTCAAAACAGAAATAGTCAAGGAAACCCCCAATGTACACTGTACAGCATATGTCTGCAATCATGCTTATACATTCCTTAACACCATAACAAGGAGACGGGGAATACTGCAGCTATTATGATTTCGCGATGGAGCTTGACTGACTTGACTATATGATTATCATTATACACTGTAAGCACTGCAACCCATGCACACTAATAGAGTGCAGAGTGGACTTTGTCTTAACTGCTGAACACCCAATACACAGGAAACATGAATTTAACACTTGAGTGCTTGCCAGTTTTTTTTATACTGTATTGGCTGCTATGTACACGTATAGTGAGTAATCCTACACACATCTTTATTTAAAAAAAACCCGGATAACCCAATACAATTGTACAAGTGTAGCAGTGAATTTTCTCATGATAAGCTCTCCAATCCCACGTTAACCAGTTCTACATTATTGCTTGACTTTCACCACGTTTTCTTAATATTTGTTGTTATACATCAGATTATTCAGACAGGCATATAGAGCCTAGAGACAAATAGAGCATAGGAAGTCTTTTGATGCAGTGGTAGCATCCCTATTGCAGGGCAAAAGGTCATATTCCATACCAAGGACCTACTGGCTATTGAAGTTGTGTGTGCCATGTGGCCAAACAAGTTGATTGTCAGCTTGTAAATCCATCCAACATACCTGATGGCAGAAGGTGAAGGCACGAGGTTCTCCTGGTCAGCTATTCTGCAATAGCAAACCACAGCAGTACTTGGCCCATAAATATGGGAGCATCTAATGGACATCCAATGTCTGATCCTTGGAAAACAGAACAGGAGAAAAGACAAAGAGAGCCAACCAAGTGGAGCCTTTCATCCTGCACATATCTATCAAGTCTTCTAAATGTAAGTCATTGGAAGTGTATGATACTTACTGTTCCAACCAGTCTTCAGGAGAGGTTCCTCAATTTATTCAAGCTTTAGAAAGGATACTCCAATCTGTTTTAAAGCCAGGTGTGCTGGTACTTACCTTCCCCATTGCTTGGTCACAACTGGGTTCATTTATAAAAAGCCTTCACTTGTGGATGCTTTTCTCTCAGACTAGATGAATATATGATTTAAAGGAGTTAATTTTCCTGAGTTAGTGAAAAAGTGAGTTTATTTGTTTTTAGAAGTGGAAAGAAATAATAATTCCACATACAAGCACAAAGTAGAAATGAGAGACAAGACCAAAAATTTACAAATTAAAAACGATATAGATGTCAGTCTCTAGGTTCTGTGGACACTGGGCAAAGAGGCGTTGTAGAGACTATATTGGGTAATACTGGTTGCATTGGCATTGTTAGTTGAGCAGTCAATTTTTGGTTTTGCAGGTTAGCTGAAATTCTTTTGTCTTGCTTTTTTTCAAAGATGGCTGGCTTCCATTCATTTCATAGAATGAAATACAGTATTTTACTTTTTACCTGCACTACAGAGTGAAATAACTCCACAGAGGCCAGTACCCTGTCACCAACTCACTCTTTATTTACACGTGGAGAGTCGTTGACGCTGAACCAGTTTGCTCAGGGTCAGCCCTCAGAGTGAACAGAACCTCTGGCACTCCTGTTTATATCTATCAGCTAGGACTCCCTGGACCAGAGTAACAGTCCCAATCAGGGAACTCATTTTCTATGAAGTCCAGCTGGCTGACCTCTTTACACAAGGATGTTTAATAGCTGTCCTCAAGCTGTGACCTTCACAACATACTAGATCACACACCGCATATCAAGTCTCTTACACAAACAAACCAAAGGTTAGTTATTTTTAAATGCCTATTTTGTATATTCCTGGATGGATAAAATATAAACATGTCTTTTGACTCATCTCCAGTGACCGGCATATAACCCACAGGAGAAGTGTTCCTGAAAAAATTGTTTTGTACTCCACCCTTTGACATCTTGCTCTTTGAAATGTCCTCAGCACCTACATGGTGTGGCACTCCAAACATTCACACAGGAATCCTTTGGCCATCAGTACATTGAAATTTATTTTATCAATCAGGCTTGATTCGCTGTCTATTTAAACAAATATGTCTTGTCCAAAGTACAATATGTCTATGAGTAATTTAGGGGTCTGATCCATTATCAGGGCAGTATTAAATTTTCTTTTTTATTTATACAATTCAACTGATCGTATTCCCAGTGCTAAATTATTCAGTGAGGAACCTTCTTCTTTATAAAATAGGTCCTGCATTAGTTTATTAGCATGCCTGCTGTTGAATACACTGAAGTGAAGAAATTCCCTACAAATTTAAGTAATTCATTCACATTTCTACAGAGGCTCCTGCTGTCTTTGTAGAATAAAGGAATGCCACAATTTATTCCAGCATGCTGAATCATTTGCAAAAGCTCGCACAATTTCACAATATCAAGCTACTAAATATAACTGCCTATGAGAACTTATTGGTACCTTAAGTACCTGGAAATGGAAATGAAAAGGGTTCAAGTTATCATAAATCAACTGCAGAAGACCTTAACATTACACAATCATGGTTAGATAATTTACAATGTTAGTTTAACCTGTACAATACGATTAAAAGCATTGGTCATATTGCTTGCTGGTGATAATTGCAGATTACAGTTTTGATGATAAATTCTCAATAATCCTATCATGATTACTTAATCAATGGCACATCAATCCAGACTAAGTGCTATTATACAGGTCATGGGTTAGGTCAAAACTGGCAAAAGAAGCTTGAATCATACCAGAAAGATTATAATATACAAACATAATAGCTTGAAAGGTCGATTTATGGCTTATGAAATTCCCTAAAATTTATGATGAGACTATTAACTTGTCCGCACTTTAAGATCATTCATGTGACTCATTCCCAAACATTCATTATTCACTTCCTGCCCAGGGCTTGATGTCATCTGTCATTTAAGCAAGCACAGGAGATAAGGCAGAATCCTGAACAGGGTAACTTTGGCAGAATGAAGAATTTTTTAAAAATCAAATGTATTCCCATGGGTAGACAGCGATGGCCTTGGCAAGATTGCTGCTAGCCAAGGGTGGCTGATCATTCACAAAGGCAAAATGACTGGATGAGAAAGAATACATCAGAGGCCACAGTCCAGTCTGATTAGTATCTTTTTTTAATTCTACACTGTACACTCCTACTTACTTTAAGTCCGGACCGACAGAGCTGGGGCAATAATTGTGAAGCTCCCGATTTTTTGATCCTGCAGGGAAATTTTTCATTGTCTGTGAAGTATGCCATTGTTTTGCAGTAGAGATAAAAGGTACTGCAGATGCTGGAGAATCCGAGATAACAAGCATGGGGCTGGATGAACACAGCAGGTCAAGCAGCATCATAGGAGCAGGAAAACTTGACGTTTCGGGCCTAAACCCTTCATCAGAAATGGGCTTTTTTTTTTTTTGAGCGCAGGTGTTCTGCAAAGCGGTCCCCAAGCC